>APFE031154628.1:412646-471678 GCA_000404065.3 Pinus taeda
ACCTTGGTTTCATTATGATCCTCTTTGACGGATGGATGTGGCCATCCCTGGATCCATTTACATGATCATTCTCTGGATGGCTGTGTCCATGCCACAATTCATGTATCATTTGACAAAGATCTCAGTTTATGTATATGTATTTGTACTTGCTTGCAGTTTTTTCGATGGTAGACTAGTTCCCCACACTGATTTATAAAGCATTTCATCCCTCACTCTAGCTTTGCCTTCACTCTTTAGGGTGCATCTGTTACACAACATTTTTTCACTGTCCCCATACTCACCATTCCTTGATCTTGGAGGACCTCTATAGTGAACCTCGCATGCTTTGCCTTCATGGAGAAACTCCCATTATGTTCCTCTTCATGAGCATATCATTTCCCTTGAAACTTCTATTTTGCTCAATTTACATGACTAGTGCTAATGACCTTTGTCTTCCCACGCTAATGTGTAGATATTAGCACTATTCCCTGATCTGATTGGTGCGACTGAGGTGTGTTCCAGTCGTGCTGATCCTGTTATGGAATGTTTTTTAAATTAGAGCCAAATCTTCCATCTCTAGAAGCTCCGTAACGAAAGTCTGGTAAATGGTTTGGCCAGATGGGGTCGAGGATGACAATTTGGGCTCCTTTCCCCTATAATGATGGAACTACCTTAGTTGATAAGTCCTTCTCCCATGAGAAGAGTATCCATCTCCCATCCATCTTTCCTATATAAACCTCTCTTCTTCCCAAGCACAGACTAGTGTGAAAGTCAGAGTTAGAGTTTTGGATGAGTGTGAATATACTATTTTAGACGAGCAAGTTATTACTAGTTGTAGCCATCTAGTTGTGTGAGGGAGAAGTGTGTTTGGTTTGGAGTGAATCCTAAAGGTAAGAGTCTTTAAACTATAGTTGTTTGAAGCCATCATGAAGTGCTAGCAGAAGTGTGTGGGAACCTGGTCTTATCAGAGGAAGACCGTGATGTCAAGACGAATGGTTGTAATCTCTCTTTGAATATTAATATATGAAACTATCGATTGATTTCCTACATGTTTTGTAATATTACACATTCATGTCTTAATTCTTCTTGACTTATTAAGTAGGTTGAATTGCAATTTGTCTATTATTATGTTTGTGTGTTGTTGTTGTTTACTTGTTTCAGGAGCTTGAAGAAGGAAGCAAGAGATAGTGAGCAAGAGAGGACATCATCAAGCAGGATAAGCGACCAAGAGGTAGGCCCTCTTGATTGGTTCTAACCTAAGAAAATCTTCCATAGAATGTATTTGTTGTGGCTAGACCCATTATCGGGCTAGAGGAATTCGTTCGTGCTCCCACTTATAATTTTACTTCACCACACTCTCATATCAATATATGTCTGTTGTGTAAGCTAATAACCTTTTTCTTTATATTTTTCCTGGTTAGGAAAGCCTACCGAATGCTCAAAGACTATGAAGAAGACTTCAAAGGACAAACTCTAAACATGGAGGAATTCATGTTGCAAAGAAAGCTCTTCAATGATTGATGTCCTACAAGGTTTGTTAAGAAACAACTCAAAGGTACGCCTTAGACTATAAACTTTGCTGTAAAGTTATCTTCATATAAAAGGTACGACCACTCTCCTTTGAAAAATTTCTTTAAATTACTAACATTATTATGTCTACGGTTTTGAATTGTAAGAGATTCTTTTTTGGGTTAATAATCATTGGATTTGATCTACCCTCATCATATTTTGATCATTCTTATGGAACCCTAAAAGGTTCACTATAAAAACCCTAACCTAAGTGTATGCCAATATTAATTATGAAACCCTAGTCTACTTAGGGTTGATGATGAAGTCTATAAATCCTATTTTCTTAATGTTTAGAGTTTTGCTATTGTTATAATAGAAACCCTATTTCTTAGGGTTTGTTGTTAATATACTATAATCCTAGACCTTTAGGGTTTCATAAATTAGGGTTTATGAGGAAAACTCTTATGATGTATATAGTAAGATTTTAGGGATGAAAACTTAAATGTGTATTCGTGTGTCTAATCGAAACCCTAGTCTTGTCAAAATTATATCTAACTTTAATATATTCACGTATGTGTCTTGGGTTTACCTTGTATAAATTGTTGAGATATTCTAGTGCATAACTATAAAATCCTAGATATGTATATGCGAGTATGCTGACCTATTTGTTGTTGCTCATATTTTAATCCATAAATTCTAGAGTTTATATCAATGCCCTAGTAAAAGATTTATATTCTAGGACTTGATGATATTATTAATATGTTTTAGTTTTAATGATAACAATATAGGGTTTGCAACAAGTCCTATTAGAGTCTAACATGCATAGTAGAATTTTTATTTGATTATATTTCTAATATCTAAAGGATCTCTGTCATAAAGGTGGAATATAGGGTTTGTAAGGGTAAGATTTTGTTATCTTTATTGAGTTGCTTTAAGTCTTAATAATATTATCTAGGGTTTATGACAATAATCCTAACAGAAGGTTGAAGTATGTTTCTCTTGCTAATTATGAACCTAACTAGGTTTAGGTATCATATGTCTAAAGTTTGAATGTTTTAATGCTTCCATTATAATGAATTGACCTTTTTAACTTCATACTTTTTTATATTTATATTTGGTTGTACTTGATATTGAAATATTTGTAGGTACACAATCTTCAAGATGAATATGTTCGTGATGAATGAAGATGAACTTGATATTGTAAGAAGGAATGAAGCTATAGAAGAATAAAGTAGTTAAACTCTCTAAGTTAAAAGGGAGAATATTATGATGGATACCTTGTAGAAGAAATTGGAGAATGAATAGATCTACAATATATTTGGCATTGATAAAAAATTGAAAGGATAAAAAGCTTATGATAATTTTCATATGTTTAACTTGATGATGATATAAGCAACATCTGAATGAATGAGGACCTCGACGATTTTTTTTACTTGTATGTATATTTGAAAGTTTATTGTTGATTGGGGTTTGTGTTTGTACGAGAAAATATCTCCATAAAAGGGTTGAACACTCTCGAAGCATGCTTACACAGCTAGATATATCTAGTTTGATAGGGAGAGTTGAAGCATCTAATTGTGGATGCTTGGGAGGACATCTGGTCAGCCTACATGTTGATATCTAGATCCCAAAGAGGGAGGGTGGGGTTGGTCATAGATATTTGACCTTGGATACGCACCTAGATCCATGGGTTGATGGTTAACAAGTAAGCATGATGGTACCTAGACTGGTTGAAATGTTGAGTCCATCTTAATCCCACCTAGATAGATTACCCTAGTCAGATATATAGTCCACAACAATGAGTGTGATAGAACTCTTCGTATTTCATTTGGAGATCTTCCATGTACGTCTATATAGTTGTAATTATGAATGCCTCCCTAGTTAAGGGGGAGTGTTAAAGAATGCAACTATGTTTGGTCTTAATAATTGTATTTAAATCATAATGTAATGTTTTTGTAAAAAGAAAGAAAAATAAATTGACTTATTAAATAAATTAACTTATTAAAGCATGGGTTTCATGCTTGGGTCAATTATTTTTAGGTCAAAGCCTCCATTGCAGGCTTCTAGGGTTTATGTCAAGTGTCTTTGTCCATGTCATAATTTTAAGAACCCTTCTTGGGATTTACTTGTCAAAGAAGAAATGCATTGTATTGTAAAATATGTCAATTAGGCCAACTTGGTAAAAAACTGGACAACTCAGCCTAAAACTGGGCAATAGAATCATTATATAAAGGCAACAACTCAACCTCATTTGTCACTCACTCTTAACAAGTTAGATCTGCAGTTTCTAGGCTAAGAAAAAGTGTGAATTTCAAGGAAGAAGAAGAAGAAGGATAGTGAAGAATAAGGACATATTTATCAAGCATAAAAAGTTGAAATTCACTCTTTTTCCAACATGTGTGAAGTTGTGCAGTTGCTGGAAAGGGGTCGAAATTTTGCAGTAACTGGGAGGCCAAAATTCTGCTTCTAGGGGTCAAAATTATGCAACTAGGAAGTCAAATTTATGGATTGTTGTTGGGTTGGAGCTGCTGAATAAGAAGATACTACTATATCATCTTAGAAGGCTGACTTGGTGGAGGAGGAAGGTCTATTTGTCTATGGTCTTGGCCCATTTCATTTTAAATTATTGAAGGAAGAGTTCTTGACTGAGTTTTCCCCTATATAGGGGTTTTAGCCATAGTTTAGTGCCTATATCTGGTCTCCCTATTCTTTGTGTATTGGTTTTGATAATTACTTGATGAACTAAGATAAAAAGGGAACATAAGAAGGATAATAAGAATTCAAAGGTATCACAAGTAATTATCAACATAAGAAAATATTTCTACCTTTTTTATTTTCTAACAAATTTTTCATGCCATGTGTTGTCCCTTGAGAAACCAATTTCCTGGCTGTGTAGAAATTGTGCTTAAGACATTAATTTTATTTATGCATGTCACTTATTTGTATAATGTATCCTCATATGAAGGGCCTGAAGGGCCTAACTTTTAACCCTTAATAATTAGCTGACATGAAAATCTCAGAATTCCATGTGATGTTGGATATAAATGTTGTGTGAAGAATGCCTTGAGAAGTTAGAGATAATACGTTGTTTTTCGCAGAAACTATTATCTGTAACTTAGAAGAATAATAGAAGTAGAAACTTTAAATATAGGAGTGCTCTTTTTAGGAATTTTAACTTCATTCACTTAAGTAAACAAAGACCTGCAACTTCATTACCATACTTAAAGAAAAGAAGAAACATGGTGACACATAACAAAGAAATTACAAAATCATACCAAATTATGTGTGGAAAACTCCTGATTCTTTCATTAATAATCAATTTATCAAAAATACAATAGCATAGTCCCCAGGTTCTTCAAAATTTGGACCAGTTTTCAATAATATTTCCTCTTTTTATACATCATGGGACAGTTGGTAACTACCAAAACTGTCAAACTGCTTAACTACCTTCTAATTGTCTAAAGTACAAGTCATTACAAAATATTACATTAGAGGGTAAAAGACACCTCATTCTTCTCAAGAAAATAAGATAACACGAAGTAATATTAATTAGAGTATGATTGGTGATTGTTTCTCGATGTTTGAATCTATGGCTTGAGTAGGTGGTCCTGATGATGCATCTTTAGTCTGCTCTATCATCCATTCCTTGCACTTTCTCCATAATGGTACATTTGACTTTGGTGCTTCCTCTAACTTGTCAAGTTTTATTCTACAAGCTGTAATCCTACCATAAGTAGGCTTGTCTTTTATACATATAATAATCAAATGGAGGGAAAAACTTGTAATTTATGCAAATAATTAATGAAGTGGCAGATGAAGTGACGGGGTATGGTGGATGAGGTGGATGGAGTGAAGCGATGGGGGTGGCTCATTGTAGGGGTAGGGAGTGTATGGGAGGTTCATTGGGCTTTAACCCCTGCAACAATCTCAAGCCATAGATCTTAGTCAAACACCTTGACGTCATGGTCAACTATGGGGGTTGAGCCTGAGTTATAACTCGTCCTTGTTGTCCCCCTGCAGAGCAATTTATCTGCTTCTTGAGCCCATGCTTGCTTACATCTTGTGATACCGCTCAAACTTTAATATATGGGTTGGGGCCCCACCTTACATCAGATTTGAATGCCATCAATAATATAAAATAAATCATTGATTTCAGACTTTCACATTCTCTTTTGATTTTTTAACACAAAATATTTGATTTTTTTTTTTTTTTTTGTGATAATATTAAAAATGAAATTTAAACAACAATGGATGCTACAACATCTTGCTCCACTTGGGGATAATTCTTTTTCCATAGAAGCACTAAGAACCACAGATCAATGCCTTCACCTCAGGCATGGAGTCACATATTGTTTTGCCAATTTTAATTCTATGGAAAGTGTACAATGAATTCACTCTAGTATCTACAATGGCAGGATGCTTGTGCTTCAGAATTGGAAATAATGTTTGAGGTACTACCCATTGACAGGCAGTTGTAAAGTTTCACCATTAATATTCTCCAGGAAGAATGTATTATTTTCTCTTTCTTTTATAATCCTGAATGGGCCATACCAGAGAGGATCAAACTTCCCATGTTTTTCGTTATCTTCTCTTCTAGTATCCCACCTTAACACCAGGTCTCCAGTTTTAAAATCAATTTCTTTGGCTTTTCTATCAAAAATGCCCTTCATTTTTTATTGATACATAATCAAATTATCTCTCACCTTATCTGTGCTCTCACTCAACTCCACTACCTTATGCATCCTTCTTATCAAAGCATTGGGTTCTTCCTTTGCCACCTAAATCATTGCAATCAGACATTTCACAAGCTGACTAGGAAAAAGAGCTTTAGTTCTATACACTAATTCAAAAGGTGATTTACCTATAGAACTTTTTGTAGTCACTCGAACAACCCAAAGAGAAAACTTTATTTTCAAATCCCAGTCTTTCTGATTCTTTGCAATAGTTTTCTTAATAATTTTCATCAATATTTTGTTAGTGGATTCACCCAACCTATTTCCCTGAGGATAATAATTTGTTGAATGAGATAAAATGACATTATACTTCTGACAAAAAGCAAAAAACTTAATTGAACTAAACACCTGGGCATTGCCAGTTATGATTTTGACAGGGAACCCAAATTTGTTGAAAATGTTTTCTTCTAAAAATTTCATCACCACCTGGTCATTTGCCTTTTCAGTAGGTATAGCCTCTACCCACTTGGTGAAATAATTAGTAGCTGTAAGAATACACTTGTTGTATCCACTTGAAGGTGGGTTAATTTCTCCAACAAAGTCTAGGCCCCATTGTCTGAATGGTTCTTCTATGAAGACTGGGATTAATGGAAAGGGATCTAACCTCTTTTTCTCAGCAAAAAGCTGACACTTCTAACAGCTTCTGATAAACTTATATATATCACCAAAGAAGGTGGGCCAATAAAATCCTACCTAGAGGATTTTGTGTGCAGTAGCTTTCCAACTAATGTGCACCACATAATTTCTCATGACAATATTTAATTGTCTCTGTAGATTCATCTTTTTTCAAACATAATAATAAAATTCCCACAGGATCCTTCTAGTACAATCTACCCTCCACAATCACACATGGTTGTGTCTTGATTTTTAATGCTCTATATCCTGTTTTATCCATTGACTAGGGACAAGAGAGAAAACATAAATAATGAACTATGTGCTTGTACCATTCTGAACATAAAAATTTATATCGGATCTTCATAACTGGGTTTAATTTTGCTTCACCTTCTTCAATTTTTTTCTCATTTACAAGTGTTAGCAAGTTGATTCCCAATGCTTGAAAATTTGACTTTGTCAACATCTTTTCCAATCCCTGCCCTTTCACCAGCGTTTTGGGCTTTATGTCCAAGTCATACTCTTCGGTCTTAGCTATCCATTTTCCTCTTTTTCCTTCCACATCACTCTGGTCTAAGACATCCTTTACTCCAACGTTTGGCACATAAGAATTGATCTGTGACTGGAGCACATAAGTCTTGAAGGCCTTTAGGGCTTTTACCAAAGCATATACTTGTTTTTCAATGATATTTTATTTGAGTTCAACATCTCTGAGAATCTTGCTAAAGAAAGAAATTGGATGCTCTTTTCCTTCATCATTTTTCAGTAACAAAACAACAGCTATTGAATTAAGTGATGCAAATGAAAAACAATTGAAAGGGATTTTGATAATTAGGGCCAATTAAAACACAAGCTACTTGTAATGCTTCTTTGATCCTGGAGAATGATTCTCTGGCTTCCTTGGTCCAATGTACTTCATCTTTCTTCTTCAACATATTGGTAATCTCTTTTACAATTTCAACATAATTGGACACAAACCTCCTCAAAATTTTTATCTTTCCCAGAAATTTTTGGATGTCTTTCTTACTCGTGGGTAAGGGTATTTTTTGCACAGCTTGCACCCTTATTGGATCTATCTTGACTCCACCTCTAGAAACAATGTTCCCCAATAGTTTGACTTCTTCTAAAGCAAAAATAGACTTCTTAGGATTCAAATAAAGCCCAAATTTTCTACATTTCTCAAAAGTCCTTCTAAGATGGTTCAAATGCTCCTCATCTGACTTAGAAAAAACAATGATATCATCCAAGTATATCACTACAAACTTATCACCCACAAATGCAATGTCCATAGCCCTCTAAAATGTTGCACCTGCATTCATCAAACCAAAAGGCATTCGAGCATACATGAAGGTTCCCCAAGGAGTTGTGAAGGCAGTCTTTTTCTGATCCTCTTTATCAACAACCACCTAGTTATACCCAGAGAACCCATCTAGCATTGACATTCTGAATGATCCAGTTACCTTTTGCAACACATGATCCATTTTAGGTAATGGATAGTTATCTTTTAAAGAAGCCTTATTCAGGTTTCTAAAATCCACATATAACCTTATTTCTCCATTTTTCTTCCTTACAGGTACTAAATTGGCCACCCAGTCAGAGTATTGAAGTGGAACTATTATCTTGGCATAAAGAAGTTTCTTAACTTCTTTCTCAATCAATGGTAAAAACAAAGGATTAATCTGCCTGAGTTTTTAGTTAAATGGTTTTATCCCTCCTTCAAGTGAATCTTGTGTTGAATAATTCTTACGTCATATGTCTTGAGATCCTCATAGGACCAAGAAAAAACATCAGTGTCCTTCTTGAAAAGCTCAATATATCTCTCTTTATAATTTAATGGAACTCCTTTAAACAATTTGACCAACTTGGGCTCCTTCTGGGTTCCAATATTATGATCTTGAATCTGCTCATCCTGTGAAGCTTGCCTTTGAACTAACAGCTACATCATTAGAGTTAAAAAGTCTTTCAAGAGGGACAAGTCCTCTTGCCATAATATTATCTTTCAATTGAACAATTTTCTAATTAACTATGGAATTTTTAAAATCACTTACTTCTGCACCTTCTGTCGTTTCATCCCCATCTTGATCAATTTCGGTGCCTTGAAAATATTCAATCATAGTCAAGAATTCCTTAATCTATTGATCATCCTCACAAACCTGCCACCATTTTATGTTATCTGGAATAGAAGGCCTGTGCCTCATTTCAACCTCATATCTCAACCTTGGATTTATAGGAGGCCTAAAGGTACTAGCAGCCACAACTAATGAGTCTGCTAGCCTATTCCCATCTCTTGGAATGAACTATATGTTGAAAGACTCAAAGAAATTCTCAACTAAATCCCACACTTCATTTCTGTATGTCCTAAGTCTAGGGTGTTTTGTTTGACAATGATTATTGATTTTCTTTATAATCAGTTCTGAATCTCCAAAAAAAAGAAATAGATTGGATTCCCATTTGTTTTGTTGTTTGAAGAGAAATGATCAAGGATTCATATCCTGCCACATTATTAGTTGCTTCAAACTCCAATTTAAAAGAAAATGGGATCATATTACCTCCAGGTGTAATTAAAAGGAAACTAGCACCTGTTCCTTCCTTAGAATAGGCTCCACCAAAGAAGCACTTCCACAACCCTTCTGTTTGCAGCTCTGTATGTATACAGATTGAAGTAAGATGCCTCTGATTATCTTCAACCAACTCTACATTTTCATGCAGCATGAAACAATAAAAGTCATCTTTTTCTTGGTTGTACACAGGTGAATTACTTGCTACGTTCTTTGTGATTGTTTTAAACAATCTTGTTTCTATGTACAACCTTCTCTCTTATCCACCAAAAATTGGTATGATAGCGTAAGTAAAATCCAATTTCAGAACTCCCCCCAATTTAGCCCCCCATGACCTAGATAGCAACATTCCAAACCTAGCAGGGATATCTATTACCACTACATTCATTGCCAAGCTTCTAGCTGGTATTTGGGCTAATGACACACCATATCTTTAATGACCCCGAGATACTTGACTTTATTTGAATAAAAAAAATACAGGTCTCTATAACGTTTAGTAACTTGTAGGTTTAATTTTTTCATCACTGATAGTGGCATAAGGTTGTGTGAAGCTCCTGAATCAAACATACAATTATGCAAGAGGAAATCATGAATCAATAAAGAAATGTAGAAAGGAGGTGTTGATGAATCTACCTCCTCCACATGTGGACCAAAAACCACTACTGGTTTATCTTCTTGTAGATTCATAGTGTCATTTCTATTCACATTTTGAGAGAGGTTGATAAACTCAGCAATCTCTCTTTGATAAACTGATGTTTTGACCAACTCTGTGAGGAGCACCTAAATTCTGATTTTTTCTCTGTTTAGTGAGAGTAAATACATGGACCTGTTTGGTATTCTTTTCAATTTCATCTTCATTTATCCTCATCACTGAAATCTCTTTTGGAATGGATACAATTTTTGCTAAAGGAATTTTATCAATTTTATCTTGAGAAGGCTCACCTTGAAGTATCTGAATTTTTCTATTTGTATTCTGTTGTTGCTTTCCTTTATTTAATTTTTTTGCACGCTGTGGTTCTTGTGGAGTCGCCTTTTGTAGGGGAGCAGGAACTTGCTGCTCAACTTCATTTTCTTGAATTCTAGATATTTTCCTTGATCTCAAGTCATATTTCTTATGTAATTCTACCTGCATAAAATCAGTAAATTGCTTCCAATATTCATCAATTTCATTCTCATCATAAATGGCATATGTTTCATATTCTTCTCCCTCAACACCTAGTTCATCTTCATCTCCTACATACAACGTGGAAATATGATCATCATGGTCTTTAGAATGCTCTGGTACTTCATCAGGATCTGCCTCTAAGTAAAGTGGTACTTGAACCTGGCCTTGGTCTTTTCTCTCTTTTTGCAAAATTTGCAGAGGTTGTCTTCTATATTGAGGATTAAAGTTTCTGTTTTGTTGTACTTGTCTCTGAGAATTCTTACTCTCCAACTCTAGTTTAATCAATTTACTAGAAAAAATTCTAATCACATTATTCATATCCTCTAATGTTTGACTTTGAGAGGATTCCACTTTGGCCTTTCCATTATCTTGGGTGGGTTGTGCCTCTAGTGCTTTACCTGCAACCACCATATTTGCTTCTATTTCTAAAGCATTAGTTTGGATCTGATCAAGGGTTGTGGATCTCCTCTCCCTTAATGTGAGCCCAAAATCTGATTCAAATTCCCGTGCAAAAGTTATTTTTGCACCAGTAGGAGGGGGATTGATCTCCACTGGAAGATTGTTGTAAGGTTTATTGAACCTTCTGTTGAACTCAACAACACTTTCATCAAACTTCTTTTTAATAGAATTAAACTCTGTAAGTGAATACCCATGATCTCATTTCTCTCCCCATCTCTGGGTGAACTGCGCTCCATCTCTTCCCATGTAGGAATAGAGTTATTTGGAAGCTCTTTGAACCACTTTCTTGCTTCACCATCCAAGGATTGCACAAAAATTCTTAAAACAACATCCAGGTGTTCAACATTGAGATTTTCTGCAAAATTACAAAACAATGTTATATGCTTCTCTGTTGTTTTTTCATCCTCCCCTGAGAAACGAGGAAGGATTTTTAAGTATTCTCGAGGCATTGGATTTAATTGTTGTGGCAACTGAATAGGTGCATACCTATTTAACAAGAATGCAAGTGCTGCCATGTTTGCACCTGAACTTATTGAACCTTGAGTACTAGCAGATGTAGAACCTGTCTGAGGAGTAAATGGAGTATGAAAAGGTGACAATGTAGTTATGGGTTCAGGTTGAACAACTATAGCAGATATATTTTTGAATAATGAGAAAGAAACAGACTCTAAACACTGTTCTTGACAGTTGGGTTCTTGAAATGGAGTGGATGTAAAAGGTAACTCTTGGTAAATAAAAGGTGAATGTTTGGATGAAAGATGTGTAGAATTGTTGTCAAGTGTAGACAGTGTAGGACTTGGTGTAAATGGAGTTTTTGGCCTTCCAACCCTCTTGGAAACTCTTCTCCTAGGGTCTAAAAGGGCTTGAGCTCTTTGTTGTGAGGTATCTAACCTCGTATGAGACATTTTTGAAGTCAGAGTTATTGTTTTATGTTTAATACAACCAAATATTTCCTCCTCACTGAACAACCAGAGGAAAATATTAAAAACCCAAGGAAAAATGCTCTTGATTTCGGTCCCCGGCAACAGTGCCAATTAATGTTGTCCCTTAAGAAACCAATTTCTTGGCTGTGTAGAAATTGTGCTTAAGACATTAATTTTATTTATGCATGTCACTTGTTTGTATAATCTATCCTCATATGAAGGGCCTGAAGGACCTGAATTTTAACCCTTAATAATTAGCTGACATGAAAATCTCAGAATGCCATGTGATGCTCAATATAAATGTTGTGTGAAGAATGTCATGATAAGTTAGAGATAATATGTTGTTTTTCACAGAAACTATTATCTATAACTTAGAAGAATAATAAAAGTGGAAAGTTTAAATATAGGGGTGCTCTTTTAAGGAATTTTAACTTCATTCACATAAGTAAACAAAGACCTGCAACTTCATTACCATACTTAAAGAAAAGAAGAAACATGATGACACATAACAGAGAAATTACAAAATCATACCCAACAATGTGTGGAAAACTCCTGATTCTTTCATTAATCATCAATTTATCAAAAATATAATAGCATAATCCCCAGGTTCTTCAAAATTCAAACCCGTTTTCAATAATTTTTCCTCTTTTTATACATCATGGGACAGTTGGTAACTACGAAAATTGTCAAACTGCTTAACTACCTTCTAACTGTCTAAAGTAAAAGTCATTACAGAATATTACATTAGAGGGTAAAAGACACCTCATTCTTCTCAAGAAAATAAGATAACAAGAAGTAACATTAATTAGAGTATGATTGGTGATTGCTGCTTGTTGTTTGAATCTGTGGCTTGAGTAGGTGGTCCTGCTGATGCATCTTTGGTCTACTTTATCATCCATTTCTTGCATTTACTCCATAATGGTACATTTGACGTTGGTGCTTCCTCTAACTTGTCAAGTGCTATTCTGCAAGCTATAATCCTACCATAAGTAGGCTTGTCTTTTATACATATGATAATCAAACGAAGGGAAAAACTTGTAATTAATTCAACTAATTAATGGAGTAGCAAATGAAGTGACAGGGTATGGTGGATGAGGTGGATGGTAATGAATGACGGTGGAAGACAATGTGGAGGAGGTGTGCGATGGGGGTGGGCCACTGTGGGGGTAGGGAGTGTATGCGAGGTTCATCAGGCTTGAACCCCCACAACAATCTTAGGTCATAGATCTCAGTCATACACCTTGACGTCATGGTCAACTACAGGGGTTAAGCCTGAGTTATAACTCGTGCTCATTGTCGCCTCACAGAGCAGTTCATTCACTTCTCGAGCCCATGCTTGCTTACATCTTGTGATACTGCTCAAACTTTAATATATGGGTCGGGGCCCCACCTTACATCAGATTTGAATGCCATCAATAATATAAAATAAATCACTGCTTTCGGACTTTCACATTCTCTTTTGATTTTTTAAAACAAAATATTTGATTTTTTTTTGTCTGTGATAATATTAAAAATGAAATTTAAACGAGGATGGATGCTGCAACACCATGTATCCTCTATATGCTTCATGGTTATTGAATCTGTTGTGATTCGCGTAAATCCTAACTCACTTCTGTATGAGGTATGCCATTCTTGCAACATAGATACTTTTTTGCAATGAACGTGTCTTTGAATCCTTGGGATTATATGCATGTGCCTCAATATACTATAAGGAGGACCACGTGATTTACCCATTTTTTTATAATTATGGTACCTTTCTTTCCCACATTTCAGACATATTTATTTGTCTGCATATTCTCCTATATATAGAATACAATCATGTGGACATGCATGATATGGTATGTACTCAACACCCAACATTTTCAACTACCACTTTGCCTCTTCACAACTACCTGAAAAGACATTATCACTTGGAAGAACCTTATCTTTGAATATTCTGTAGTTGGTTGGGAATATAGTTGTACAATATCAATATTTTTTTTTACAAGATCGATTATGGTTTTATATATTCCAAAAAATAAAGAGGAGCAAGTTCCTATTACATTTGATGCTGGATGGAGTCATGCAGAAGGATAGAAGGTCGGGAATGCAATCCCAGAAACCTTTAGACATGATTCCAAAAATTCCAGATATTCCTATTACATTTCTAGCATACTACCTTACAAACTGGGACAACAATAAAATACACTGACATAACATAATTGTCAATGACTATTAGAATTATAAAACACTTAAAGACAGTTTAATATTTGTTCACTGATTGATCTTGCTGAGATCTCTGTTTTCTGCTCTGGTAGTTTGAGTTTTCACCCTCTTGATTCAGTGTAATGTTTTTGAGGTAGTTGACTGCCTCCTCAAGGTGAGTGCATTTTTTGTTGAGGGAAACTATTTTTTGCTTCTGGCTCTCCAATTGTCTCTTCATATCACAGTTCTTAGCCCTCATTTGAAACCTCAGATCTTGAATTGTCTCACTTGTCTTGCTAATCATAAATTTATTGGCTCTGCAAGTGGCACATTTCTAATTTTGAGAGGCTCGATCAACTAGATTTAAATCCATTTCTAATCATTCTTCTACTTTCCTTTGAACTACGATTTGATCCTTTGTGTTGTGTTGATGCTTCTTAATGTATCTGCTTAAAAAATGCGTTGATAATGTTCCCCTTTCCTTGTTAGATTGACACCAATGATCCTTCTTGTTGTAGGAACGCAGTTTCATCTTCCCTTTGGAGAAGCAACAACCTGTTGGTTTGGACTGAAACAAGGAGTAGAGAAGAATAATCTTAGCATCACAAATAGTGGTGAAGTAGGAGGAAATGAAGATGCTAGAGATGAGTGTAGAGATGTACAAATATCCAAGAGGAAAACAGAGCAAAAGAGTTAATCACTGAAGTTTTGAGGGCAAGAGGAGGGGATCGGTCGGCAAATAGCGCGCTTTGAGAAGGAATGGGATCACACTGTAGGATAGCAAGAATGCGATTAAGAGTGGAGCTCGGACTGCAATTATGGGAGATAGAACTAGACAAGCATGGAGATTGGTGGGAAGAATGTTCAGCGGGATGAACGAAGAGCAAGCTGTGTGTGAAAATAATATAGGGGAGACTGAGATATAAAGGAGGGAGGAGGCTAGAGGAAGGACCATACCGCTTGGAGGTGATGCATACCCGGAGGAACATGATTGGATGTAAAATGTCAGCGTTCGATTTGTTTCAATGGCAGATTAGGCATAGAGAGGTTCGTGTGGAGTCACGAGACCTCCATGCTATGTCAATTAAGAGTATATTCTTGTAGAGATATATAATGGTGTTGCATATCTTCTATGTTTTGAAGCACATATTGTCATAGGGATATGAGATTTTTGTCATGATTTTCTTGCAGGTTCAATAGCATTAAGGAATAGATGTAGGATAAACCTCCACATCCTCTCTTATTTCCCCTTCGGACCTAGACACTTACATATTTTCATGGTGGTCTATTGTACTGTTGTTTTCCCGCAGTATATGCTTGAATGTGAAATTTCCTAGGCCTGCCAAATTTTTCCTTATTCTTCTGAAGATTCGATGCATAATAGCATTTGGAGGATTTCTTCTATTGACCATGGCTTCGATTATAATTGTTGAGTATCCCATTATTATTGGATCTCTTATTTCCTTTTTTTTAGGATCTTGGTTCCCATTAGTAGGCTATATGCCTCAACCTTGTTGTTGGAGGTTTCTCCAATCCCCACCCATAAGTGACAAGATTTACCCCCCCTTGGCTCGAGGATGATCCCTCCTACACCCTTTGTACTTAGATTATTTTTGGAGGCCCTGCCGAAAAATAGACAATGCCTATTCAAATTTCCTTTCCATGTTATGAATTCTTCCTTATTTAATCTTATTTTCCAGTTCTAGATTGGAGGTCTAACATTGGGATTGATACTCCAATTACTTCTTATAGTTGCTTGGCTGATCCAATTCCTTTCTTCTTGCTAGAGAAGACTACTGTCTATTGCTTTTAGTCCTTTCATGTTCAAAAATTCTGAGGTGAGTCCCCAAGTTTTTGACAGAGCTCTTCCAATGTTTGGGTCTTGGTCTTTGAAAATGATTTTGTTTCTTGAGAGCCATATCTACCAACATAAGAAAGATGGGAGACTTTCCCAAAACATTTTAATGGTTTCCTTATTCTTCATTGAATAAGGATAATTTTTTTTCCATTTAGTAAATAATTCATTAAAGGTTTTGGAGAAGTTGAGTTCCATTTCCAGGGGACAAGAAAGCTGCTTCTAGCACTCCCTAGTAAATGGAAAATCTAGGAAAAGGTGTTGAATGGATTATTATTCATTTAGGCACATTGAACACCTTAACAGGCCGAAGAATCCCTTTCTTTTCAGGTTTTCAACAGTAAGGATTTTTCCTTTTAGAAGGGTCCAACTAAATATTTTAACTTTGGGGAGACTTTCTGTTTTCCATATGGATTTCCATGGTGTCGAATCTTGTACATTTTGTTGAGCTTGGAGAGTGTTATAACAGGACTTGACTGAATAGGTGCCCCCACTAGGATCCCATATGATTGTATCTTCATCCTCCATGTTTTTTGGGGGTGATCCTTTGAGATGGTGCACTAAGAGATCCCATTGGCTTTTTAAATTTGGAGGAATATTTGGAATATGCCAATCTTGCCAATTTTTGTTTTCCCAACGAGAGATGGAATGCAGGGAGGTTTTCCCCTTGGCTTGCATCCAATCTTTTATCTCTTGGAAACCTGGAGGGGATGCTAAAGGTTCATTCCCCATGATTCTGTCTTCCCAAACCTTGATACTTTTACCATTACCGGTCATCTTCAAATTGTACTTGATGATAGTAGGTATCATTTTTTTAACTAGCTTCCATACTTGCGCGCATGACCTTATTGGGACACTTTCAACCAACAAGTGAGTTCTTTAATGGTTCATATACTTCAAAGCCAAAGTTTTTTTCCACTAGCCCTCCTTACCAATTATCATTCTCCATATAATTTTATCCCCTAGGGCAGCATTCATCAATCCAGGAAGCCTTATAGATAAGCCTCCCTTCTCATAGGGAAAAATAACTTGATCACATTTAACCAAGTTGAATTTTTTGGTCTCCTTTTTCCCTCCCTGCCATAGAAAACCTCTAATTATTAATTCCATTTGTTTGTGAATACTAGTTGGAGCCAAAATAGTGGCATATTGGTAAATTGGAAATGCATTGAGCATGGATTTGATTAGAGTCACCATCCTTGTAATGTTCATCCACAACATTCCCCAAATTTGGATTTTTTCCGTCATATTTTCAGCTTGTGTGCTCCACAACTCGGCCTTAAGATTTTCTTTAGATATGGGAAGTCCAAGGTAAAAGAAATGGTTCCAGTTTTCCTGTATGGGAATCTCAAGAATTTGAGATATTCTTTGCATGGTGCGAGAGGTAGTGTTCCAGCCATATATTCTATATTTTGCATTGTTTAAGAGACCACCCAAAACCTCCATAAATTTATCAACGATTTTTTTAAATCTTTGGGCAATTATGTATGAAGCTCTACCCATCAACAAAGTGTCATCAATAAACAACGAGTGATTTATGCTTCTTACACCATGAGAGATGTGCAACCTAGTTAGATTTATTTCTCTCCTTCTCTTTTCCAAAGCTCTACTTAACAAGTTGACCATTATTATATATAAGAAAGGTGAAAGAGGTCATCCCTGCCTCACCCCTCAGGAAATTTGAAAGAACTCAATCGGTCTTTCATTTATCATCGGGGCTATCCAAGGTCCCATAATGCAGGCATTGATTACCTGATTGATTTCAATTGAAAAACCAAATTTATTTAAGACAACAGTGAGGTAGGGAAGACTTACCTGGTCAAAAGCATTGGCCATATCCAATTTTATGATGATTTCTTTTTCTTTTTTCAGCATGCTTGAGTGGAGAGCTTCCTAGACCACCAGAACAATGTCTATAATCTTTCTATTTGGTACAAAGCCTCCTTGATTTTCCGAAATAATCTGACGGAGAACTTTTTTTATTCGGTTGGCTATTATCTTTGTTATTATTTTCTAAGAAGAGTTACACAAAGAAATTGGCCGAAATCTGCTAAAGGTGGAGGGTCTAGCATCCTTTGGGATTAATGCCAGATAGGAGGATTTGGTGAAACCTCCCATTTTTCTTGTTAAACACACTCCTTATCATTCTTACTAAATCCTTTTTTATTATCTGTCAGTGTTGCTTGTAGAATGCTATTATGAAACCATCTAGGCCCAGTGCCTTATCTAGATGTAGGCACCAAACAACTACCTCTATTTCTTCTTCTGCGATTTCTTGCATGATTTCTGCATTTTTCCCATCACTTATCTTGTTTGGTACATGCTGCAAAAATCTTTCATAATTTGGTATTTCTCCATTTGTTATTAAGAGGTTTTTGAAATTTTTATGAGCCTCTTTTTTTAATTCAATTGTTCCTCTAATTTTCTATCCATCTACTTGGATTTTGTCAATCCAATTTCTGGCTCTTCTAATTTTCATAGTATTATGAAAAAACCTGTGTTTTTATCCCCTGCTTTTAACCACAAGCTTCTTGAATTTAGTCTCACCTCTTCCTCTTCTTTCTGATTCTCTCTATATATTTCCCAAAAGAGTCCATTTTCCTGGAGATGATCCTCTTTGTCCTCCTCCTTGTTTTCTTTTGTCCTCTGACTTTCTTTTTTTTGTTTGCTTTTCATTTTCTATGGCCCATATTTTCAGTTCCTTTCTTAAATTTTTAAGCTTGGTTTCCCGCACATAGTAGGGAGACCCCATGACCTTTTGAGACCACACTTCCACAATTAATTTTTTGAGTTCATCATTGTTGTTCCATATTGGGCAATATCTGAAAGGTAATGGACCTTGATTTTCCATCAGCCCCATAGTAATTACAACTGGATTGTGGTCTGATGTCGTTGTATGAATGATTCTTAATCTTGTTGAATTGTAGTTGGAGATGATGTTCTCCTAAACCAAAATCCAACCTAATCTTTCCTTTATATTGCTTTTTCCTACCCTTTTGTTGTTCCACGTTTACTTACCATTGTTTGGAGGGATGTATTAGATTTTTTTCCATAATAGTTTCAATGGCATCCCTTGAGGGGTCTGCATGATAAGTCCCTCCAAATTTCTCCTCTACATTTAGGACAAGATTGAGGTCCCCTCCCAAAATTATTTTTCTTTATGTGTTTCATTTACGGTCTCTTGAACTGTATTCCAACATTGTTCTTTTTCCCTAAAGTGATTAGGAGCGTATATGTTGACGATGCAAAATTGATCATTGGTGGTTGTCTCTTTTAGATCTATTCTAATCCAGTGTTGTTCCTTTTTTTTTGTAGCATCTCCCATTTTCCTTTCCTCAAAAGTGTACAAATTCCCCCTGAGGCTCCTGTGGCTTGTTGAGTTTTTCCCTCATAATTTTTTATATTTTTGATAATTTCTTCTGAGTCTTGGCAACTAGTTTTGGTTTCCTGAAGCATCAGGATATTTGGGTTTTCCTTTACTAAAATATCTTTTGCTGCATTTACTTTAAAATGTGCCCCCAAACCACAGCAATTCCAGGAGACCACAATCATCATTTATTTGGTTGGTGGGATGAGGGACCTTTCCCTCTTTGAGGATTTTGGTTTTTCTCATTGTTCCTGGAGCTTTTCCCAAAAAAGGAATCCATGGGTTGTTGTGCTCCTCAATCCATCTCTTTTGCTCTCACTTCATCTCTAAGCTCTTTGTTAGATTTTATTCCTGCTTTATTTTGGTGATCTAAGATTTGGAGAGATTCCTTATATTGGTTTCTTGTCAGAATTTTGTCCATTGAGGGGAGAGGGGGGAAGCGATGGGTAATAGGGATTGAGGGGGTGAGGATATGGGAAGGGGAGAGATGAGGGGGGAAGGAGGGGGATGAAGGAGGTATAGTAGGGTCATTAAGAGGTCCAAATGGGCTGGGATTGATGAAGGATGAAGGGATTATGGGAGGGGGGGGGGGGGGGTTGGTTGAGATGAGGATTGATGGAGAAGGATCAGGGGGAACCTATGGATGGCTTGAGAGAGGGGTTGTTTGTTTGTCAATTTTTTCTTTTTAACTTGTTCCAATTTTGCTTCAGACTCTTCTAGATTTTCACTTTCATGTTTTTTTGGACATCTATTTGCAAAATGACCATATTCATGATATACCTTGCATTTGAACAGTATCTTCTCATAGTCCAATTGTTGTATGTGCGTCCATTGATATACTTTGATCTTTACTACCTCCAAAAGGCCCTTCCCTAGGTCCACTTCAACACAAACCCTCACACATGGATGCATGTTCTCTTTTGGTTCACATCTATCAATATACTTCCCCTCAGCATTCCCAATGGCCTTAACAGATTCATCACCCCAGCAGTGAAGAGGAAGGTGAGGAAGTCTTAGCCATACCAACACAGCACTGGGAACATCCATTTTAGGATCGAAGTTAGAAGTCCATTTGTTTAGGTATAACCCACGCATGGCCATGAAGTATGGGTTGTTTTTGAATATTAAGTCTTGATCTTCCTTTGTTTCAAAGTGAAAGGTGTAATACCCTCTTCCACAAAATATTATGGAGATTTTTCTGCTTATTGAAGAGGTCCAATTCCTTTCAACCCATTTCTGAATTGAACAAGGGGGTGGCCATAGTCCTGAAAACTGGCCAACCAATCCCCTTTCTGCTAGAGACAACATCGCCTGAGGAGGGAGAGATGGAGGGAGAGAGATATTTGGGATATCTTCGAGTTTCTTCACAAACTTGCATATCGACGTTCTGGTTTTTGGAGGGCCAATGGTTGAGGTCAAGGATGCAAAGGCATCTGCATTTTCTTCTTGCTCAGACTAATATCCTGGAGGAGGATATCCATCCTCCAGTGGGTCTGGTGGCTCCATGGACACATCAGGAGGCCACTGTGGGTTGTTCTGAACTCAAGGCGGCTGAGGCCCTCATGCGTACTAGGGGAGCTCACGAGAGCGTGCGCAGCTCAAAAATTTTGATTCATTCTTTCTTAGTACAATGTTAATATTTAACATTCATAAAATAAACCATTTTTAATTTTGATTGTGTGACAACATATAAGGAACTTGATCGATCATGCAAGTCAATAACCTCAATGTTTTCAAGGAACATGCATTCGACATGCAAAAATTTTCTTTCATGTTGTACAACAACATCATTGTCCCAGCTGAGTAGACATTTACTTGCCTCCAGGTCCAAAGAGAGGGGTGGTGGAAGAATATTTCAAGATTTCAAATTAGGTATCAGTGATATGAGCATCATCCCCTAGCTCATCACTTTGGAATGCATCTAATAAAATTTCCTCCATGGAAGTTGTATCCCATAAGTAATCATCCATACCAACCTTTATTTGATTGCCTCTATTGCCAACTTGCAATGAAGAACTATTATTGTTGTAGTCATTCCTAATTGGTGAATTTAGACATAGTGGGAATTGAATAGGTGGTTGATTCAACCACTTTTTGTATGCTTTCTCTCTTATTATTGATTTAAATGCATCTTTCTCTATAGTTTACATTGTAATGGTGTGAACTGGAAGATGGTAGGTGGGTCACTCATCATCACTAGAATCCTAATTTCAAAAAATATTGAACATCATTAGTGTAATATCAATGATATTAGTAAGCACATCAATGCAATTGGTTTAATGAAATTACATTATACGAAAAAATTATTACCATCGTTGATCCAGGATTGTGGCTAGAAGATGTCATGCTCCAATCGGCAGAGTGAAGAGGTTGTCCATTTTCATCTACCAACTTCTTATGATATGCTACTCCTGATAAGAGTTTCCGGTGTTTTTGAAATGGAGGAATAATTTCTACATCTGAACTCAATTATGAATCAAGATCCTACAAATTTGGATACATTTTTATTCAAATTGGCGTGGATTAAAAAAAATAAAATCAATTAGATAATCGAAATATAAATAAAATTTGAACTTATTGGAGATGGAAAGGGAGAACTTCGTGAAGGAAATCAATTAAAAATATGGCACGAGCTGGAATTTGAAGAATTGGTCAACTGATATTCTTGAGATTTTGTCCCTGCATTTGAGAAAAATTAGAAATAAAATTTTGTGCATATCTAAAATTAATGTCGAGAACCATATAACCACAACCTGAATTTCAATATAGTTTTTAAACCATTTTCCAAAATAAGGAAACTTTAAGCGGAAAATGTATACTATGAACTACTGTAATCCATGTGGATGCATCATAAAGGATAATTTGAGATTAATATGCCATTTTCTGTGAAAATAAAATTTCACGTAGTTTTTAAACTAGATCAGTGTGCTTATTAAAACAAAGTGAACTGATGCACTTAAATAATACCCGCAATAGTTTCCTATATTCTGAAAAAAAAAATTATGTTATCATATTGGTGCTCTCGTACAAAAATGCACCGATGCATTAAAAAAAAACAACACTAGTATGCCCCTATATCTGGATTTAAAAAAAAAAAATGAATTCAACCAACTCAGTGCTCTTATAATGTATATTATGAACTACTGTAATACATATTTTTTAAACCTTACTGGTTTACTTATAAGAAAAAAGTGCATTGATGTGTTTAAAAAATATTAGCATTGGGGCGTTTAAATAATACCCGCACCAATTTCCAACATTCCAAAAAAAAAGTTATCATAACGGGGCTCTTGTACAAAAACGCACCGATGCATTTCAAAAAAAAAGAAACACTACTATGCACCTGTTTCTAGATTTTAGAAAATAAAAATGAATTCAACCAACTCAGTGCTCTTATAATAATTAGAGCACCGATGCTTTTAAATAGAAACTGCATTGTTGCATAAAAAAATTAATTGCACTGTTCCAGGATTTCGAAAAAAAATGTATCATGTTGGTGCATTGAAAAAGTTTGGCACCCTGACAATGTCGATGTGATTTTCTTATAAACGCATCAGTGCACTTGACTATTGAACACAACAATGTGCGAATAAATTGAAAAAAAAAATGTGATTTTGTTTTACATTTTTTAAAATTCAGAAACGAGTGGAAATTGATTTTTCAAAATCTAATTTCATAAAATATTTTAAAAGTTATTCACTATTTCATTAAGGGTGTGATTTGTGAGAGAGACATACCACGAGCACTATGCAACAACATAATACTTTGGAGCAGCAGAGCTATTCAGGTGATAAGTTGAAAGTTATGGTAATTCATTCAAAACCCTGCATAGTAAAAAAATTAAATTCTATTGTTTATTTTACTAATAATTTTTTTTTGCAATTTATGTTAGGGTTTTACTGAAAGAGAGGTCATTTACAAAAGAAACATATTGGGAGCACTGTAGAGTAGTAAAATATTTTGGAACCGTAGAAAGATCAGAATTTGAAAGGTATGGTAATTCACTCAAAATCCTGGCTTCTTTCTGCAAAATTTTACCATAGGGTTTAACTTCCTCTACCACTTCACAATTAGGTTTTTTCATTTTAGGCATCACTTATTCAATTAGATCCAAAACATGTCAGCCCTATCCATTCTTTTTAAAAACGACTATATGTTCCGCGGTGCTCCCTCTATAACATAATGCATTAGTGTGTTTTGTGTAATATAGTGCACTAGTGTATTTTAACATTGTTGATTTTTTCCAATATGTTCATCGTTGCTCCTGGTGTAATATAACGCACTAGCGCATCTCTTCCAAATAACACCGTTAAATCATTGCAGTGCATTTAGCTTTACAAATCGCACCGTTATAATTTAAAACTATTTAAAAAATAATAATTTTCCATGATGGTGTTGAACAATAAAATGTTTGGTGTGTTTATTGGGTAAACACACTGGTGCATTTATTTAGATAAACACAACGGTGTGTTTATTTAGATAAATGCATTAGTCATCATAGCTCTTTTTGGCTAGAAATTATTTGATTTATTTGTAAAATTTATGTAATGGCTTTTGTATTGAATTGTACATGTTTTATATTGATAAAAAATTGTCTCAGAAGGTGTCAAGTAACAAAAATACCGAATGACGTAATGATAGCACATCAAAAAAAATAGAGAAGGCAAATTCTTTGTAAATTATTTACAAAATTAATATGTTTGAATTATATGTAAGTTTAACTAGTATGTATTGATTGGTGTGTGTCATGCGGAGCCACAAAATGAAGAAGGTCGATAAGATTATTTCTAATCTAAGTGAAGAAGAACGTTAAATTATGATAGAAAAATTGCAGAAGGATGAATCAGGTGAATGAAAAAATAATATTCAATGTGAGTTTTTTTTTCATTAATAATATACTCAAGAATATTATATAACATGTTTCAAATGATTTATTAATTCATATATGTATAATGTTTTACAGGGAGCAACAACGAAGAAAAGAGAAATTATAGAACATGTAAATGACGATGAATCGGTCCTTAGCTCATTTGGAGTAGTGTTGGATGCTATTGAAAGGGGGGGGATTTTTACAAAAATATGAGGGATCTAGTGGAATGAATGTATAGACATACTTTCCACTTACAATACAAAAATCAATCCAATGATTCTAAGAACCAAATCATATCTAAACTACATGAAGTGTTTCCAAAGCGATGGTCAATGAGCCATGTCAAACTTGCAATAACAAAAACATACAATGCCAAAATTGAATCATTCAAAAGGTAATATTCATAATTGAAATGATTTTCTTGAATTATATGTATATATTGCTACAAACCATTCATTTATTAATAACAGGGTGGTTTGCTGAAGAAAATTTCTTAATTGATAAATTGAGGAGGGACAAAGGGATTCAACAGATCAAAATTGCGAATAGTGGGGTGTCATGTGTTGTAGAATGAGAGTGCCAAGGTGGTAAGAGACACTTTTTAATGTTTGAGCCGAGGGATGACCATGTGCACACGAATAACAATTCAAGGATTTCCAAGCTAAAGGAGCTTAAATTTAGCAAAATAAGAGGTCGTTTCAGCTTAAGAATGCAATCATAAGGCTAGTTTTATGAATTCATGGGTTCTTTGGCTCAGGAGACATTTGTTTTTTTTAAAAGAGCATGTGTTTCTTGTAAGGCGAAGCTAGTGTTTAATTTTGAGGCAAAGTTCTCATAAATTATGCAACATAGAGACCTTAACAGGGAGAATTCATGCAAAGGAGTAACTTACAGGTTTAATTTGTGAAATTTGGGCATTATTTTTACCAAATTTGGAAAAATTAAGGGCTATAAGTGTGTGGGAGTTGAACCAAGCAACAATAGTGGGAAAAATCCAAAAATGGGTCCATGTATGTCCTTTATATCAACAATGTGTGACACATGCGAGGATTTATTTGGCAAGAAAGTTTATATGACATCATGTTGATGTCAACAAGACATGGAGCCAACCACATTGAAGTTTATTGGGCATGATGGCTAGGCGGACGTGGAAAATTGGGTGATTGGTAACCAGATGGTGAGGTGGAGCTGACTGGACAGAAGGTGATTGGACATCATGTAACAAATCAGTACATAAGCGGCCAATGTGAAGAGCCATGTGGCACCTTCTCGCATGGTCAAGAGGCAGGGCTTTGGAAATTTCAAGGTTGCGCTTAGTGCATGAGGAGATGACACGTGGCACTCCCCATGCCCCTCCACCCTATTATCTCTCACACAAGTTCATCGCATAGAGCTTCGAGAACTATCAGATATAGGGCTTCAGCCATTGTCATATCTATCAATGTGCACCTTGATTGGGGCTGCGATGATGTTAGGATGATATGAGCCGAATGTGAGGCAAGACATGAGGAGGACGACTAGAAAGGCGAAGTGTGTATGTGGCAGGTGACTGGGTGTGTGACTTAGAAAGTGATCAGATAGCAGGGTGCAATAAGCATGGCATGGTGATGTGTTGGCCAACGTAAGACGAATACCATGTGGTAGCATTTCACACCAGTCGGGGCTTGGTATTTGAATTTTACAGAGGCTTGTAAAGGGCACGAGAGGATAACACATCCCCTTCCACACCTCTCCATCGAGTTATCTATTAGGAAACTTCACAATGCGGAGGATTATACACCGTCGAATGATTGTGTCATCTATTTGTTAGATATGGTGACATGCATGTTCTAAAGATTGGTGTCTCTAACACCCTTAGTGTGGTGTACCTGCTTCGTCATGCCTGTGACTTAGGACCGAGGGAATGTGGTGCATCACGTTGTGATAGTGCCCTTCGACGATGATGGAATGATTCCAACACATCGATACCTCAACAACAATGCTTGGTGAGTTTAATTCAACACCTCCTCTCCTTTTTGAGTTGTATAAAACTAGAGCTTTGGGGCTTATGTCTTCGGGCCATATTTTGGCGGGGCTATAACATTTTGACACCAACATCAACTCCATGGGAGACAACGGGCCCTTGTTGTCTATTGAGAAATTTTAGTTCCAATGCCTTCTTTCCTTGGGTTGTGGAGTCTTCTTAAAGATGTCTATCTCTCCTTATGACTTTATTGAAAACTGAAAATTACAATACTATCAAAAAGAAAATTCCAAGTCTTTTGAAAATGAAAGGAGATTGATGTGTATACACACACACACACATAGACACACATATATATATTTCACCTTTTTTTTGTATCTTTCTTTCCTTTTTTTTAAATGAAAATGTAGCATTCAGGTGAAGAATTTCTTCAAAAACTACCATTGATAGGGTTCTCGCTGAAATCTCCATCAAGTGTTTCCAGTTGATAGGTATTGCTATCCAAAAATTCCAGCACTCGAAATAGGCTAATCGAAACATTATCAAACTTTTCGTGCTTGCCTTTATCAGCTCGGATTGAATCCCACTTTTGTACTATGTCTCCAGCTTGTAGGTCATCTTCCTTTGCTCTTTTATCAAATGCAAATTTCATCTTTTGTTGATGGGCTTCAACTTTACTCAAGGATTCTTATCTTTGTTTTTGAACTTCTATCATATGATAGATTCTCTTCTACATTAGGTTGGTATTTGGCTCCTCCTCCTATAGCAGCTTCATGACTAGCAAGGTAAGGTTCATCGAAAAAACAACATCCATGCCATACACTAGCTGATAAGGTGAGGTGTTGATGGCTCTTTTAGTGTTGATTATATCTACCCATAACACATATTTGATACTTTCATCCCAACACCTTTTGTTTTTGTCCAACATTATGTTAATGATTCTCATTAGGTTCTTGTTCGATGATTTTGCTAATCCATTTTCCTAAGGGTAGTATGTTGTGGAATGCACCAACTCTACACTATAATCTTTGTAAAAATTCCAAAATCGAAATCCTATTGTAGCAACTGGAAATTATTCTCCTAATTGTTAACAATTTATTTGTTGTTTTCTAAAGAAAATACTGAATAAATCACATTGTAACTTACACAAATAAAATTGTGGAAGTATAAAAACTAGAAGAAATGCTAGCACACACATAAAATAACACATTTATTTTTGGACAAATGTACCTAGAAAAACCCAACTTGGGAAAACTGGTGCAGCAATGAGGGTTTTATTTTATTATGTAGCAGTGAAATATGAGTACATCTATGGATTCCCAATTGGAAATCCAAACAACAAGAAAATTTGGGCAAAATACTGAAGGGAAATACCCTTCTCCCACAAGAAATCTCTAGCTTGGCTTTCCCTACCAAAACTTTGCCTCCTGGAGCTCTGCATCAGCCTCTTCACTGCTCTACATAGCTGAATCAATGGCTTACTTTGGACTGAGCTCTGATGAAGTCGTTCTGCCTTTGGATGCTAACGAAGTCACCTCTCTGACCCTATAGGAAATCTTCCCGACCTCTGGAACTGAGAATGATTTTTCCTTCCTCCAAATCAAACTTCCTGGCTGAAGCAACTGTGCAGTCCCTCAATGTTGTATGTCTGGGATAACTCAGCCCTCTTGTTGTTGCCTCTATGGATCTAGAAAACCTTTCCTCTAATTCACTGTCCCTACCCCTCACTCACTGCTTCGATCTCATTGGCGCTTTCTCCAACAACTGACTGCTGCTACTCTAGAAATCGATCTACTCATGAGATCGAACCTCTCGAGTGTGTTCTCCAAGTGCCCATCGACTTCTTATTATAATCCTCTGTTTGGACTCCAACGACCAAGATTAAATCTTAATCGATGGCTAGGATTGACTTGAAGTCAATCTGTGTGAGTTTCTAGATCATTCACACCTTGACTTAATTAATTTTGATTAATTAACCATATTCCCTAAGTTTAGACTTAGGAAATATTTAAAAACTGGTTAATAATCTAATTAAATCATTTCTAGGCGAAATTTTAGGGTTTTTGAGATCTCTTGTATTCTAGCCTCTCCACAAAATTTTGTGGCTAGAACACATCTGATTCTACAAAAAATAACACTCCCTCTTAGTGAGGAATGTGTTCTAGTGCTCTACTGCACATCCTATTCTAGCACCCTATCTCTGCAACATCTCTTGTCACGCTAATAATGTATGGATGTTGTTGCCCAACAACCAATGCGAAACTATGATATGTGTTGCATTTTTGTTTTTCTTGACCCTAGTTAACTACTTGCAACACTGCATCTGCACTGCAACTCCGTCTCATCTATTTTTGTTGTTGTCGCAAAAGCTGCATCTGAGAAGCATCCTAAATACTGGATCAACTGTGATCAGCATGATGCATCTATATCCCGAGTCCTGACTGCTACTAGCCATTGTACTATCCACCAAGGAAAATGTGATGTTTCTGACTCTGCACTTTTCCACTCTACATTGCTTCCAACTTTACACTGCGCTCCCTAGCACCTGACTGCTACTAGTTTTCAACTATCACTCGGCCTCTCACTACATCTACTGCCACTAATCCATCCTTCTACTGAATATTGTGGGCCCCTATAGCAATGTATTGATCCATGAGGTGGACTCCTCAAGGATACTACCCATTTGTAGTGCTCTAGGGCTACAACACCAAGTCACCTCACCTCACACCTGGGGGAATATCAGCAAGCATGGCAAAGTCTTCCTCTAGCTTGGAGGATAGCTTATCGATCTATGTTGAAGTTACATGTTGGTCCTGATTCTCCTCCTTTTCCTTCTTCTTGAGAGGACACTGGTTACTATAATGACCAAGCTCACCACATTTGAAGCACTTGACCTTTGGCTGGTCCTTATTCTTCTTTCTCTACTCTCCCTATCCCTGACTGGGACCCTTTGATGCAAGGGCCACATTCTCCTCCTCCTTCTCCTGCTTCGATCTGATGTTGACACTAATGGAGCTCTTTGATAGAGCTCATCTAAAATTCTCCTGTTGCAAATCGGCCCACATCTTGTCCCACCTTGGCAAGGTATCTTTGCCAAAAATACTTTGGACGAATACTTGTCACTCCACAGAGACACTGTTTAGTGAAAATCACACTAGCTTTGTGGGTTAAGGCACTACGCCAAAAATTGACAACTAATCCCAAACCTCCTTAAGCATGGTGAGGAAGGAGTTTATGCCTTCCCCCTTTTGCATCTAGATGAGCCTCAACTTCTCTTATAAGTACATCTTCCACTGCTTAGAAGTTCCCTAGTACAGTGTGGAAAGTGTATCCCACGTCTCTTTGGTCATTCCCTTGGCTGCTATGTGATAAAACATGATCTCGGACAACATCTAGGATCAATATCTTCACTTGCACCATCTCCATTTTGTACTCCTTCATCTGATCTACATCTTGGGGTACTGCTACCACTGCATCAGTGTATGGATTCAGGCCTTCATTTAGAAGGAAGGACATCCTTGCCTTCTAGATGAAATAGTTGGAAGCTCCATCCAACTTGTATTCATCATGAAGCCTAGTAGTGGCCATCTCAACAAATATCGAAAATATCCTCTTCCCATCTGCTCAGTTGTTTCTCAGCTATTCGTACTCCCTTATGGAGTGAGAAACTCTACTCACAACGACTGTTGATCTGCAAGGAAAATCGAACATCTTGAGACTAGAAGTTCCTTTAGGAAAATTTTCCCTTAGTGTGTGCATTATAACAACCCTGGTTAAAAATCCATGTAAAATATATATAAGATCACGGTCATGGGACACTTATTCCAAACTGAATGGTGGAAAAAAAACATCCTAGTGGGTGTTGATTTGGTTTATTATGGCTAAAGGAAATTGACAAAGGCAATGGAAAAGGATTTGGAAGGCATGAAGCATTTATTGGCATTTTATTTATGAAAATAAAGGAAATTAAGAGAAAAGGAAGGTGAAAGGTCACAAGTTGCATGTGAGGAGGAAAATGAAGGAAAATAATGGAAAATGAAGAAAATAGAGGCCTCATTAATAAAAAGGCTTTTGAGGATCAATGGGTAGGCTTGGTCAGTGTAAGCTTGGTCAATTCATTTTTGGAGCTCTCTCTCTCTTCTCTCTCTCACACTCTTGGATACTTAGATTTTTCTTGGAGCACTCTTGGAGAGTGTGGCATACTTGGATTTTTAGAGCAAGAAGGAAAGGGAAGAGAAAGAAAGTGCAAGAGGACATTGGGATCATAAGCTACAATAGGTTTTTCATGCAGGTACAGGGTTGCATGTATGCTTTCCTCACTAGTTTTGGCATGCATGGCACATGCATGTGGTTGCTTGGTTATGAGTTGTCATTGGCATGGAGGATTGCCTAGATTGACAGTGGATTTGCCTAGCCTTGCCATTTCCTAGATAGCCATGGAGATTGTGGGTTTATTTCCTTGTTTTGTTTTGGTTGTTTCTCATGTTTCCTTAGCTTGGGTTGAGTTATTAGTTACTCGAATCCCTGGTTGTACAAAGGCTCTGGAATACCTATAACAGCTTGGCTTGAGTTACTAGTCCTGGAAAAATTGGTTGGAAAAAATCTCTAGAAGCCCTTGGTGGGTTGAGTAACTAGTCCTGGAAGCCTTGGTTGGACAAACGCTCTGGAAGGCCGGTGGCAACTATGGGTTGAGTTACTACTCCTGGAAGCCTTGATTAGAACAAACGCTCTAGAATCCCTCGAAGGCTTGGATGGAGACCAAACTAATGATGTTTTTGTGATGTCCGACCATGAGGTGGAATCATTGTTTGATGGGTTGAGGTGGGTGGCCTCTAGAAACCCTAGATGGTTTTGGATTGATGTGTTCTATGAGATCCCATCTACGGTCGGGTGGAACGTGGAAGTCCCATCCTGGGTTTTGATTTTTCATCATCAATATGAGGTTATTTCTTATTTTATTTCTATGAGTATTATATTGGATTATAAGTGGTTTACATGGTTGTGATTTCATTGGTATTTATGTTGATATTATGTTGGTTATATATATGTTTTATGACAATATCTATGTATGGATCTCATCATGTTTTTACTGGTAAATGAATGAACAATGTATCTATGACCTAATGGATGAAATGGAAGTCGATGTGTTGAGGCATCTATTGTAACATTATTTGGTTTTGATAAGTTAGTATATTTGTCAAAAACAAATTAAAAATGCTAAGTTAGAAATGGATGAGAAAGAAAGAAAAATAAAAAAAATGTTAGGGAAGTTGTATATTTTATATGCATCCATATCAAATAAAATGTTAGGAGTTAGTTGCCCTAAAGAATGAAGGCAAAAGAAAACAAAAAATGTTAGGGAAGCAAAAAGAAAATAAAAGCTTTGGTTTCAAATAGAATAAATGCAAAGGCTACTCGTTTAAACGCGCCACATTAAAAATGTTAAATTTTTATTAATTAATGATTAATTTCCCTTAAAGGTATTAATCTTTGTTGTAAAAATTTGACATTAAACTATATGATATATGGTGCTATATATATAATATATTATATATATAATAATATATATATATATATATAGTATATATATATATATATATATATATATATATATATATATATAATATCTATATATATATAGGCCAAAAGTCGCTAGTCGAAAAAACGTCTTATCGACTTTCAATAAAGAGCGTATATCATTCAACAGTCGATCTACTCCCCTTCCAGATCAATGGCGAGGAGAGACTTCGCACCCACCTTGACCATTTCTCATTAATGTGGGCGTGGGGGGGTTCCGCAAAGTGGTTTTAATGACAGACTCCCCAACCCTATGTGTAACCATCTTATAGCTCTGCACACACCACCCCCCCCCCCCCCACCCCCCGCTCAATATCATAAACCATTCGCTACCCCCTCCGTAATCTGCTCATGGTTTCTCCCACCAACGGCTCTCCATCCCACACCTTGATTGTTATCCCTTGACCAATCCAACTCCACCACCTCACATGCTCGTTGCCAAGTGATTCTTTTTGTTGCCACCTCACATGCTCGTTGCCCTATTTTCCTACCTATTTCTATTCGTCTGTTGCAGCTCCCCTCCTATACATGAAAGCCACTACAATCATAAAATAAACCTAAACCTATCTCTTTATCACTTTCATCTGAATTTTTATTGTTATTTGCAGGTGAAATAGTTTTCTGCAGAACCTCTCGCCATTTGATCAATCCATTCAATCAATTACCTCATTCTTCTAACTATCAGCATGGCCCCAAAAGGGAAAGCTAAAAGCACAGTACAGAAGAAAGAACTGCTACCATCACCCTACTCAATCTTGACCATGTTCCTCTCATTGACTCTCTTTTCAAGATTGCATATGCCAAGTGTGAGTTCGACTTTCATGAACTGCACCTATGGCTCAAAAATACCTTGACTAGCAAGACCTAATCAGATTCTGGGAATCACTATTACCTTTCTTCATCTTTCCAAAAACTCATGATTTCCTTGACCTGATTACCTGGTGCCAAGCCAAATATGACCCTGTAAAAAGAGAAGTGGTGGCTTAGAATGGAGATATTATGATCACCATCTCTGCTGAAAACATAAACCAGATGCTCCTAATTCCTCAATTAGACTCCCTCGGCCATTTTTCACTAGCAACACTTATGGATATGTACCATAAGTTAACCTTTCCATACAGAGCCCAAATATTTGAAATATTTTTACTTGAGAATGCAGAATTACCAAAAAGGAATCCACCCTACCCATCTTCCATGTTTCTTTGCTTTCATACTTGTTAGGATATCCATATGACCAGCCTGTTGATGAAACCATCCTTGGATTCCTTTCCATCTTCAACAAATATTAGCAACCAACATTCATGTATAATTACAGCTAATTCCTGGTTGATAATATACATGAACAATTCATGAATATTATTGTACAAGGAGTGTTCAACTACAACTCTGTAATTGTCGACATGTTTCTTTTTCAGTAGGGAAATCTTTTTCTCATCAAGCTTAGCAAACATGATGAAAAGGGAGTGAATAAATCACTGATTCATTGGACTGAAATAGTCAGGACAACTTCTACAAGCTCTTCATTTTCATATTTTATAGATACATTCATACATCCAGTGGCACAACTTCTCAACAGCTAGACAGAGCCAAGGATTGGAGATGAAATAAAGAGGATTTTACACTTAAGTGAGCAGACTAAAACTGGTGACTGGTATCTATACCAAAACTATACAGAGGTAAGGGTATATGGTTGTGAGCTTGCACCATATAAGTTTCCCAAGTATGTTACTATGAGAATATTTTCTCTGGAATATATTAGGCAGATGACCAACATGGAATTTGGATGACCTGCACTTTGTGTTAGGAAAAATGAAATCTCAGTTTAAAATCAAGTCAAAGATTGGATCATTCGTTTGCAACACTAGATTAGCTAGTGTTGAGGTAGATGCGTTGTTAAAGAAAATGAATTTCCAGCCTAGCTTTACCTAGTCTTATGACCCTTTTGGTATTATTTATGCCTTGAGAGATGAATTAAAAATGACTCCTTATAATCATACTCCAAGACTAGAAATAGAAAAGTTCATGAATCAGGAGCAGTGGGTTGATAGGACACTTCAAGAGGTAGATGAACAAGTGGTATCCACCCCCAATAAACAAACTCCAGTTGCTCAGAGAAAGCAACAGAAAAGGGTGAGAGAGGATACTTCATCTATTGAGGAGATTATGAAAGGATTCATTCTACAATAGAAGAAGCCAAAGTTTGGCTTGGAAACATCAGTAGAAGAAGATCAACCAGTAATAATTGATCTCATAGATTCAGAAGTTTCTACATCAGCAGGAGCTAGTGTTTCAACAACTCCTCCTACAACTTCACCTTCTAGGGAGCCTCTAGAAATCATTCAGCCCATAGGAACTAGTTCCTCAAATGATCAGAACATCTTCTCAAGGTTCCTTGATATTAAACAGAAGAATGAGATTTTGAAGTCTATGTGTATAGCTAATTCTGGAAACAAACATCAACTTCCCAGCATAGGCTTCTTTTTGCTTTTGACAGTGAGAAAGGCAGAATGAAAATGGCTTTCTTGCAAGCCCAAAATCCATTTCCTAAGTCTCCATCAAATTATAAAAAGACTATGTTTTCATTTGATACCAGTCAAATCCATCCAATTGACCAGATGGGTATGCACATACAGACTAGTGAAATTTTGTTTTCTACCATGACAACTACAACTATATCTCTTTCCAAACTTAGGACTACCCTATACAATGTTCTGTCTCAGCTCAAGTTAGAAAATATTTCTTCATTAGCCAAAGATAACAGAATAAAGGCATTGGAAGACTTTGTAATTAAAGTAGGATATTATCCCAAAGATGTCAAAGCTACAACGTTACTCCTCAAAAAGAAAGATGCAGATATTGTTACGTTCAAGAAATAGTTGATGTTGCCTTCTACAGAAGATCCTCTAACAAAGGACATAACAGAAAATGAACAGAAAAAGGAGGACATGCTCAAGCTTATCATTGAGAAAAATATATAGCTAAAGAAAATGGAAGAGCATCTTGAAGAGTTACTAAAGAAGAAAGAAGCAGCACAACTTGCTATGGTTCCAATCATAGCAGTCCCAATAGCAGTTGTAGGTATAGAGCCTAGTTCATCATCAACAGCCATTGAGTCTACATCAATAGCAGTTGATCCAACAAGATTATTACATGAATTGGCCATATAGAAACAGGAAAAAGAGAAGTGCTACAAAAGTTCCAAAGTTTAGAATTGCAGAAAGTCAAGAATGATACTTTGTATGTGCAAGAGATGCAGAAGTCCCACAGATTGGAACTTAAGATCCAGAAGTTGGAAAGTGAGTCATGTTAGTGCCAGTATTTCCAGCCTTCCTCCAGTGATCAAATATGCTCTTACAAAGTGGTCTTAGAGTGTCAAGGTCAAATTTTGTCATTTCAGTGAGTCTTCAAGCAAAATTTGGTCACTAGGCATTAGGTCTAGGGTTTGATTTCACTCCTTTAAAAGTTGCCCAAATGTCAGTCTATGTCACTATTCAGTTGATTCTATCATCATTAAGATGGTTTTCATCATCATGTCAAGTTCCATTGGGTCATTTTACAGCTTGTTCTTGCTTCAGTTGTGCCTAGGCAAGGTTCATTTCCCTCTCCTAGGGTTTTGAAGGCAATTTCTCTTGAATGGTCAAATCATTAGAAAAAAATATATCCAAATGTTCAGACACCTTTCCCTATCCTTCATGTACCTTATCAAACACTTCCCATCACTGAGATCCCCCAAATTCTTCATTTTCGCTCAAACCCTAGTTTCTTGCCACAACTTGGCAGTTTTCTAGGCTAGGCCTGTGTTTTTCCCTTTTGGACCCCTTCCCCTCACTCAATCTCTAATATTCCACTTTCCCCTGCTTCCTAACATCCCTCCATACTTCCAAAAATTTCCCCAAGAATTTAGAAGCCCCTTATCCCCTTCATTTCGCTTCATTTCGACAAAATTCCTTGTTTCACACATCAGGATAGGTTTCACTAAAATGATGTTTCTGAGCAATAAAAGATGAATTTTGGAAAAATGAGAGAGGTTTTTGTCCACAACATGCCAAGAAACAAAAAAATCCTTCACTGTTTACACAGGTGTCATGGTTTTAGAGAAATGTCAACAATACAATCGCCTCGGGAGAATTGATGCACCTCTAAAGTGACCTTGGGCAAATCAAGTTTTCTACTAGCTTGGTTGGCCAAATAACTTTCTTGATGAGTCAAAGGATAACTAGACAGAAATATATTTCCAATGAGCTATCATGAGCTCAATTTGGAGTTGAGGAAGGCATTCAAAAGTTGACTGCAACAGCACTCTGCCTTGAGGTAGCCTCATTTGGCACATTTTGACCAGTCTTGGGAGATTTGATTTTTGAAAATGCAAATGAACTCCAAATTGAAAAATTCTAGTTTGGTTCGAACGTAGACTCAAATACCTTTCCAAGAAACTATCCTACACCTGATTGTGACACCAGGAAGGCCTCCAAAAGTCTCCTGCAAAAAGGCACTATGCACAGGCTCTATGTGCCGCGCGCCTCGTGCGACGCATAGGATTGGGAGGTCCAAATGAAAAATGGCTTGAAGTTTTGGATTTTTCATGAGAAATCATGAATTTTGGTACTTGGACAAGAAATTTGGGAAAGTTTTGGGTCCCCAAAAGGTCAAAAAACATGCAAAAAATGACCTCACTGCCCCTTTTTGGACACACAGGCAGCAGTCTTGGGAGAATGCACTTTTGGAGGGGCAAATGGATACCAAATTGGAATATTACACTTGGGTTGGAAAGTAGACAGGCAGGGATTTCGAACAAGCCAATCGGAGCTCAATTTGGACTCCTGCAAGTGCCCCAAAAGTAGGCTGAAAAGCGCACGACGCATAGAGCTCAGGCGCACGACGCATAGAGATTTTTGGTCAAATTTTCACCTTCCAGCTCAGAATTTCGGCCAGTTATGACCAGTTTCACCTCTTGATGTGATTTTTGACCTAGATTGATGTAATTTGATGTACATGATGTAACTTGGACACTTATTTACCTATTCTAGATGATTCATTCACAAAATAGCAAAAATTTAATGTAATGAATCAGTTTCCCTTCTTTTAGAGACAGGTTGTTTGGATGCCTGGTTTTCAGCTCTATGTTTGGAATTAGTTCAAACTGCTCCTAGAAGGAGGAGCTCGACCCCTAGAGGCATGGGAAGGGGTTAGGATGGTCTATATGATGTAATTTCTCAATCATTTTCAGGGGTTTGGAGAGGTTGGACTCTTGGGAAAATCTTGACACTCTATTGTACATATTTTATCGGCAATTTTGGCAAAGGAAAGACCAGGGTTTTGCAGCACTGTTTGGGGTTCATGTGGCTTTATGTGTTGATGGTGTGCTTCTTTCAGTATTTTTAAGTCGTTTATGTGTATCGTTTTCCTTCTCTTATCTTCTGCAATTGAACAAATGAAGTGTTAAGGTAGAATCCATAATTTGTTATGCTCTGCCTTTAAGCTTGTTTGATTTTCCATGTTTTCATCTGTTTATGGAGAATCCTTGAAAGTTTCTTTCTCTCCTTAACTTCTCACCAGTCAGATCTAGCCATTCATTCTCTTTAAAAGCATCAATACAATCGCCTACCTTGCCCCAAGTAGACCTCTGCAAAAACTGTGTCTCATCCCCGCACCCAAAATTTCCTTTCCCTTAGATTCAAAAAAACTCCAAAAAATCAATTTCAAACTCCTTATACTTCATACCTAGCCTAAAATTAATTACCAATTTAGTCATCTTGAGCCTCATTGATTACCTTTTTCTGAGATTGACCCGGAGAGAGCCCTCTCATGTCCTCGTAGGGCTAGCTACGAGGCTGAGTGTGGTTTGATGTAGCCTTGAGTTTTACCTTATTTCAGCCTAAGGTAGATTTGAGCGCTAACAAGTCCCTAATGGAAAATACTTTGTTCCATGCCAAGGAAAATATTTGGACACACATCAGCCAATCTATGAGAGATGTATGGCCATCCATACAAATTATTTTTGAACAACAAGAACTTGTCACCAAATGCAGAGCAGTAATAGAAGAACATAAAGCATCTTTGAAGACTAAGCCACTAGAAGCCATAGATATGATTAAGGTGTTAAATCAAAAATCAGAGAAGAGTTGGAAGGAATAAATATTTCTGACAGAACAACTAGCATCTTAGATATTAAGAAGGTATTACAAAAGAATAATTTTATTAACCAGTTAGAAACAAAATGTCAAACCCTGGATATTGTTGTCCAAAGGTTTCATTCAAAGTTTGATATTTTAAATCAAAAAGGACTACCAAGATAGGTAGATCTAAATGATAAGTTGATCGAATTAGAAGATTATTGCAAGAAATTGTATACTATTAAAGTGGACAGAGTCAAGTTTCCAAGAATCAAAGGACAGATAACAGGGAAGGCCTTTGTGTAAGCCTTGGAGTTTGATTTGACCATCAAGCACGAAATTAGACATATGCTCCTCAGAAAGCCAAATTTCGAAAGGTATACAGAATTGGATGAAATATTTAGAAAAATGGTCAATTTGGAAATCCCAAGTGAACAAAGATGGGATCGATTGTGTGAAACAATTACGTAATTTCTTATCCTAGCAGTATGACAACTCATCATCTTTTTGGCGCTAGATCATCAGCAAATTCCCAAAAGATAGAGCCACCTCTTCAACAATTTCTTGGTTCCTACAATATTGTCCTATTTTTTTAATTTTTCCCTATTTTGGTATGTTGTTCCAACAGATAATAGATCTTTTTAAAATTTTTGTATAAATAACTCCTTTGAGTTATTATGGGTTGAACCCTTGAACAAGCTATCAAGTCTATTTGTACTAAGTTGGAGCATTTTTTAGAATAATAAAGGATTCTGGATTTATCTCATATGGTCTATTTCTCAATGAGTTCTATTTCATGTTATTCATTCATTATTTTTTCTTCACATAAATTAAGTCTTTTATAGTTATCCGATTCAAAATTTAACTAATTTTTAGTCTCATTTTGAATCCTCTATGAAGTTGTGATTATAAATAAGATAACAATTTACAAAACTATTTGTTATTTTAAGTTCCTCTTTAAATATAAATTACATTAGATTTCTGTAACAGTTTAATTATATTATGTTGATTACGTAAACATTGTTTTCTTAATTTCTTCTTATAGTTTGTTAAGTATTCAATTTGAATATTAAATGAATTATACTTCTTTATGCTCTACTTTTCCACCCCATTTAAATCAAATTAACTATGTGCAATTAAAGAACAATCTTTTATTTTACTTGGAAATCTATCTAAGCTTAAAGCACATGTTTATAAATTGTTCATTGTTCATCCAACAATTCAAAAGAAAAAAATGCTTTAGCATAACTAATTAACCTAGATTTATCTCACAGGACAACAACATCAATGTTTCTTAGCGATTATCAACTAAGTACGAGACCCATATGCTAATATTTGTTATTTACACTTGTAGACTACATATTCATGATATGTTTGACAAAATTCCTATCATGGCTATTAGGGGTCCAGTCAAGGTCTCATTCAAGTGATTGCATTTATACTGTCATTTCCTTGTTCTTTTACTATTATGAATATGTCATTCAATTCTAGGAAGCGACCTGGGCTTTGGCCCTGAAAAAAGTGGCTCAAATCCTGGGAACGTTGGCAGAGATTTGAGAAAAATAGTCCCTGGATGTTGGCTTGCAAGCCTATGTGAGCATCCAGAAGTCCCTGGATGTTGGCTTGCAGGCCTATGAGAGTGTCCAAAGGTCCCTAGACGCTAGCATGCCCATAGCATGAGAGCATCCAGAGGTCAAGTGGTCCAAAATCTTAGTGGGACCTAGGGGTTGGTTGGTAGAAAGGTTGGATTGGTTCCTAAGGGTCCTAATGTTGATGTTGAATGTTTTTATGGTGTGTTTTGATCGGTTCCACTTCTTTAACATGACCTAGGAGCTTGAATCATATCATAGTGGCCTCTCATCACATGTTTACCTCGGCTGGCCTATTTCTTAGGTAGATGTGGGAGGAGGGTGTTACAGAGTGGTATCAGAGTTGGTTGCACTCTCTTTGGGTCATATCTGATACCACAGAGTGGTATCAGAACATGGTTCACCCCTCAGATTCGATGGGCGGTGTGTTGGTCATGCATTCATGTCGATTACATATGTGTTTCTTATGGTTGTAGTCCATGTGATTGTTACATTTTCATGGTGTTGATCATGGTTGTAGTGATGTCACCATGTGAAGGTTGATGGTGTTGTTGTGGGATATGTCTTCGTGAGTGTATGGTTGTATATGCATTTGTTATGCATATAGGTGACTATGTGTTGTTAAGCATGCATTGTCATGGTGAAGGATGTTGTGCATGAGATCATTGTATGCAATTAAGTCATAATGATGTTGTTGGTTGTTATGATTGTTGATGTGTTGGCTGAGATAGAGCAGGAGATGCAGATCATTGAAGTGAAGTGATAGCATTGGACCTCGAGGTAAGGGCATGTCGTCATTCATGTTTGGATGTTGGGCATGCAGGTATGTTAGTTAATGGATTGTATTCATTAGGGTTATATACATTAGGTTTATGTACATGTCTATTGATGTTATATTTACATAAATGATGGATGTTAGGTGATTAGTGTAGTCATATGCATATGTGTCGGATATTCATGAATGATAGTAAACTATGGTGGTATGCACTGCTATTATTGTTTTAGGTTAGATAACTTGATAATTATGTTATATGTTGTCAATGAGTATGTTATAGGCTAACTTGTTGTTGTTATATGATAGTTAGCATGATGATTAGGTTATATGTTGTTGTTGAGTATGTTATAGGTTAACTTGTTGTTGTTATATGATAGTTAGCTTGATGATTAGTGTTATAGCATTAATATTTTGATGTTATATGTATCATGTTAAATTGGATTGGCCTATGCAAATGTTTAAGGTTATGACATTCATATATGATTTAATATGTTGTGATATTGTGTTGTACTAATCTAGATTGATCATACCTATATGATTGTTGTGCATGAATGACAAATGTTTATGAGCTTATGATGTGATCATATTAGTTAGTTACTGTTATGGATATCATGATCTTATCTATGCTTGAGGTGATTCACTGTAAAGTTGCATCATGCTAACTAGATTGATTATGCAAACAAGATAGCCTCCCTTGAGATAAGTTAAGGTATGAGTTTGGTTATGTCGTATATTTGGTGCTTGAATGTTTGATTATGTAGTCTTGTTGATTAATTTAACATGGTATGTTTGCAAGTTGGTTGAATGTTTGATGAATTGCATAATATGAGTATGTGTTCAAATGATCTTGTTTTAAGATGATTGTACTAACACATATGTGTTAATACAGTTGATCTGTACTTGATTGTAGTAGGTGACAGTTGTAGCATTATGTCTAATGACTATGAGTTGACTATGGATTATGATGTGATTGTTAGTCTTGGTAAAGGTTGATTTCAAATTGATAGAAATGATTGTCTTGATATTTGTAACATGTGGTTGACATGTGTAAACAATTGCACGAAACATGCTTGGTATTAGCGTGACAAGGTAACAATTGATGTGTTTAAATAACCAATAGTTGGGTGATGTGACAATACATAGTAAGCCTCGATTGAAACAAGGTAAAAAGGTAAAAGAAAGGAATTAAACAAGAATTCCTTTGGCTATGTTTGGAAACCCTAATTCCAAATGAATGAGTGCTTTGCATACAAGAATTCTTCTTAACCTTCATATTGTCTGACATTATGTGGCTATGTGCTAGATTCATGAACATGTACTTGATAGGTATATTAGCTAGTCTCTAGTTACAAGTGAACCTGTCAAGGGAATTGGAGTCCCTTGAGAGATGGAGTGGATGTGTTCAATTGTAAGAAATGTGTTTGGCACAACAAGATAAGGTAAATGGTGTATTGTTATGTTTATTATACATTAGGGATTATGTGTTTATGGTAGTATGATGCAAGGAGTTGCATGGAAAGAGAGGTTTCCATGAAATCTGAAAGAAGGCTTAGGTTGAGCTTTCCCTTCAAGGCTTTGGGAACCATGGGGATTGAGTCATGGTGTTTGTTGTTAGTCGTGTTCTTTTGGTCTTTTGTGATTTTTTGTGTTTAATTGCGACTAGTTTATGTCTAGTGTATGGCCTTACCACTTTGTTCACGGTGTCATATTGTTATTGTTTTTTATGGTTCTCTTCTTGTTTGTGTTTTTAATTGCCTTTTATGTCTTTAGGGTCTTGGGAATTGGTTGGGAAAGAAGAAATTTAATGGATCTCAGGGAGAGATGAATGAAACCTAAGACTCGAATGAAGCTTAGTACGTGAGTAAGGGAAGTTGAAGACAAGAGTATGACAGTTAGTTGGACTGGTTGGCTCCATTGGTGTAAATGGGCAGTGGTAGTACTGTTGTGAGAAAGGTAATCTAGAAAGGCAAGGCAAATGGATTTGAGGCATTATGTGCCTTGGCTATGTTAGGAAATTTTGTTCTCAACATTGTGCATGGTGTGCACAGATAAAGGGAGTTCTCTTAACCTTGACCTTATGTTATCTGGTAATTATGTTATGATCGTGATTATGATGATGTTTATATACATATGTATGTGTGTATGTATGCCATGTCTAAAAAGGAACTCATGGATCATGATTGTTTAATGCTAATATTTATATGTATATTTATGTATGTATGTATGTCACTATCTGGAAGGGTTCTTAGGGATCATTCTTGTGGAGGAATGATTTCTTATGCAGGAGAATGGCATGACGAGGTTCCTCATCTTATGGGAATCAAGTGGGAATAGTAGTCATGACAAATATATGAGGTCAGTATCATGTGTATATGAATTGATAGTGTATGCTTGTATTATGCCTATGTTTATGTTATGATAGGTAACGTTGAGGGATACATCAGTGAAATGAATCAGTGTTCTTTGCGACATGCCAGGATAAGCATGGATGATAGAGAGACACTGGAAGCAAGGTTGTTTGGCAGAGACAGTGTGGCTTTGGATATGTGGTACTATTATTGTGCATATGTTGTATATGTTGTACATATTTCATATGTGATGTTGTGTGCATGTGGTGTTGGGCATATATATTGTGTGTTCATGTTGTTTATGCAATGTTATGTATAGGGTGGTACAAGATAGTGTTGTGCAGACTTTGCATATGAAGTGTTGGGTATAGATGATGATATGTACATTTTGGATATGCAGTGTTGTGTTCATATTGTACTGTGCACATGTGAATAAGTGGCGTTGTGTGCACATGGTGTTGTGTGCATGTTGAATATGCAGTGTTGTGTACAAATGATGCTATGTACATGTTGGATATGCAGTGCTATGCACATGTGGTGTTGCGTAAATGTTGTACATATGGTGCTATGTACATATGGTGTTGTGTGCATGATTGTACAAGTGGTGTTGTGAGCATGTGGTGTCATTTACATGTTGTACATATGGTGTTGTGTGCAAGTGGTATTATGTACATGTCGTGCATGTGATGTTGTGTACATGTGGTGTCATGTACATGTCATGCATGTGATACTGTGTACATGTAGTATTGTGTACACATTGTACAGGTGGTACGATGTACAAGTGGCGTTGTGTACACATTGTGTAGGTGGTGCCGTGTACATGTGATGTTGTGCAGGTGGTGCTTTGTATAGGTGCTACTGTGTACATGTTGTACATATGGTACTGGTGAGTATGTGGTATTGTGTGTGTCTCGTACATGTTGTGTTGCGGGTGTGCAGTACTATGTATGTGCATTATGTAGTCATGGTATCGTGACATGTGAACTCGTTGTGTTGTACTATGTGTAGTACATGTATTGCATTGTGTTGTACACCATGTGTAGGTACATGTATTGTGTGGTGTTGTACATCAGGTATAGATGTATTGTGTTGTGTTTTATGCCAGGTGTAGGTACATGTATTGTGTGGCATTGTACATCGGGTATATATGGATGTATTGTGTTTTACATCGGGTGTAGGTGTATGTATGTGTTGTGATGTACCCTGGGTATAGGTGTATGTATGTGTTGTGTTGTACCCTGGGTGTAGATGTATGTGTGGTATGCCAGGTGTAGGTGCATGTATTGCATGGTGTTGTATGTCATGTGTGGTTATATGTGTGATGCACACTATGTGTATGTGAACATGATTGAGGAAAAGGCACTGGGTGTTCGTCTAGTGTGGCAACCGATTCAAAGAGCGTACAAAATAAGGAAAAGATAGAAGATAAGGATTGATTAAAGGATAAGTATCAGTATTTTATTTTAGTTTTATTATGCATTAGATTTATGATTATGATCTATGATGATTACATGTGATCTATGATTTTGGTTTATGATGGTTACATGTGATTTATGATTTTGATCTATGATGGTTATGTTTTGAGCTAACCTAATGTGATATGTTTATACATGATGACTTGGTCAAAGATGCTAGTTTGACTTGTTGTGGCAAGAAGCGAAGATAATTGCAAGTGTATCGTATTGATGAGCTACAAAGGAGGTATGATGTGACATTATTTCAATTTAATTTAAATCTAATGGAAGTTATGTGCTTGGTACAAGAAGCATGGAAATGCCTGGTTGGGTGGTTGAAACAGACTACAAGAATTAGCAGCGTTAGTGAAAGGAATTGGAACATGCAGCAGTATGTTGGTAAAGCACTTCAGGAGCAAAGCCATTGTGGGACATTGGTACCCAATATTGTCCATTGATTTCCATGAGAATTCTATGGCCGGTATGATGGTTTTAAGGAAGCGATATGCCCTGGTTTTTGTATCTTTCAACGTGAGGAAGCCTTGCCAAGGGATGGACTACCCAGGATGGGGGTGCCAGTGGAACTTGGAAGCTGTGTGACTGCAAAGAAGGGGGTGATTGAATTTCCCGAGGGACTGTGTAGCAGAGAATGGAAGGTTGGGGGTATATTAGTTTTGGTCATTAGCATTTCCAAATGGAATAAAATGCACATTAGGAGAGTGCCCTGGAACAATGAGCCAGTAACTATTCACTAACATTGGATGCATATTTGAATTTACAGTGGATTCTAGACTTCTTGGGAAGGAGGTGAATCTTGGTATTACCTTGAGGGTGGAGGTGTAGCCTCTCGATTCCCTTGTTGTGGATGCAGACATCATATCCTTTTATTTTTTGGATGAGAAAATGCATATGTGTATATGTGTGTACTATTGTAAATACTATATCAAGCTAGTTTGTAAAGCTCCATAGACAGTATGGTTATTTTATAGTTGAATAAAATGTGTATAAGTATATTTGGATTGTAAATACCATAATGAGTTGTGTTATAAAACTCCAGTAACTGGTATGTTCGTCATGTTTTAGCAGATGGTCATTGTAAATACTACAATGAGCTGTGTTATAAAGCTCCATGGGAAGTATTTTTTGTTCTCAGCAATCTTGTGGTTATAGGTGTTGTTGAACACCGAGGACGGTGTTCCCCCAAGGAGGAGGGTTCTATAACAACCTTTGTTAGAAATCCATGTAAAAACATATAAGACCACGGTCATGGGACACGTATTCCACGCTCAATGGTGGGAAAAAACATCTTAGTGGGTGTTCATTTGGTTTATTATGGCTAAAGGAAATTGGCAAAGGCTTTGGAAGGCATGAGGCATTTATTGGCATTTTATTTATGAAAATAAAGGAAATTAGGAGAAAATGAAGGTGAAACGTTAGAGGTTGCATGTGAGGAGGAAAATGAAGGAAACTAATGGAAAATGAAGAAAATAGAGGCCTCATTAATAAAAAGGATTTTAAGGATCAATGGGCAGGCTTAGTCAGTGTAAGCTTAGTCAATTTAGTTTCGAAGCTCTCTCTCTCTTCTCTCTCTCATACTCTTGGATACTTAGATTTTTCTTGGAACACTCTTGGAGAGTGTGGCATACTTGGATTTTTGGAGAAAGAAGGCAAGGGAAGAGAAGGAAAGTGCAAGAGGACAATGGGATCAGAAGATACAATGGGCTCTGACTGCAGGTACCAAGTTGCATGTATGTTTTTCTCACTAGTTTTGGCATGCATGGCACATGCATGTGGTTTCTTGGTTATGAGTTGTCATTAGCAAGGAGTATTGCCTGGATTGATAGTGGATTTTCCTAGCCTTTCCATTTCCTAGATAGCCATGGAGATTGTGGTTTTATTTCCTTGTTTTGTTTTGGTTGGCTCTCATGTTTCCTTAGCTTTGATTGAGTTATTAGTTCCTAGAAGCCCTAGTTGGAAAAACACTCTGGAAGCCCTATAACAACTTCGGTTGAGTTACTAGTCTTGGAAGCCTTGGTTGGAAAAATTCTCTAGAAGCCCTTGGTGGGTTGAGTTACTAGTCCTGGAAGCCTTGGTTGGACAAACGCTATGAAAGACCGACAACAATTGTGGGTTGAATTACTAGTCTTATAAGCCTTGGTTGGAACAAACACTCTGGAAGCCATGAAAAGCTTGGATGGAGACCAATCTGATGATGGTTTGTGATGTCTAACCGTGAGGTGCAATCATTGTTTGATGGGTTGAGGTGGATGGCCTTTGGAAGCCTTAGATGGTTTTGGATTGAAGTGTTCTATGAGATCCTGCATTCATGCTTGGAATATGGCAGGGAGGTGAATGGCTAAAGAGAGAATTGGATCAACCATTCTACGGTCGAGTGGAATGTGAAAGTCCCATCCCAGGTTTGGAATTTCTCATATCGATGATCCCGGGGATTCTGGCACAAAACTAAGAAAAATAGTCCTTGGATATTAGCTTGCATGCTTGTGAGAGCATCTAGAGGTCCCTAGACGTGGGCATGCCCATAGCATGAGAGCGTCTAGAATTCAAGTGGTCCAAAATATCAGTAGGACTCAAGGGATGGTTTGTAGAAAGGTTGGATTAGTTCTTGAGGGTCCTATCGCTGATGTTGAATGTATGTATGGTGTGTTTCTGTCTGTTCCACTTCCTTAACATCACTTAGGATGTTGAATCATATCACAGTGGCCTCTCGTCGCATGTTTACCCTAGTTGGTCGATTGGTTAGGTAGATGTGGGAGGAGGGTGTTACGTGCTCTTCTTCCTTCCACCCAACATTAGCTTTTCTCTAGAAAACTACTGCAAAACTACTACGTCGAGTTATAGATCTTCTCTGCAAAAATACTCAGATTCTCCTTCTACCTCTGGAAACCCTCGATCTGGAGAGATCGAATTTTTCTATCCCTCACTTAGAAAAATCGAATCTCCTCAAGAAACTCAACCTCTTGGGAAAGTGATTGTGTTTCCCTCTAGGGTTTCAATATATTGCCCATAATAAACAGTGAAAATCCCTCTATCTTTGCTACTGATCTATCTGGTTTATCAACTATGCTCTGATTGTTGGAAATAATACTGAGAGGGGGGGGTGAATCAGTATTACCAAATCTTCCTTATTTATTCTTTGAATTATTCTTTCATACCAATACCATAAATAATGAGCATGAACAAGAAAAGAAGACAGTCACATCAAAGAACACCAGATATAAGGTGGAAACCCAATGTGGGTGAAAACCACCTGCTGCAATATGTCTCTATCTTCTTTCAAATTAGAAACTCCTTTTACAATGGTCTTGTACTGGTGCAGTCCTTTACCAGTACGCAGGCTGCAACCTGCAGAGAGCTACAACTCTCTCTCGTTTTCCAGTCTCTCCTGGAAGGGAGCTACAACCCCCTACTTCTTTTCTTACAAGGACCACTTTTCATAAAATTTTCAAACTGGATCCATATACATCAAATGATCATCAAGTACATATAAATTACAGTCAGCTGCAGTAACCAGATCAAAATAACAGAACTGAACCCAGAACACCTTATCAACAGAAAAATTCATTCAACAGATAGTCCTGAAACAGATACGCAACTTTCCTTTCTTTGGCCTGCGTCAGTACACACTTCACCTTCTGATTCTCTGCGTATACCCGCAGATCTCCTTCTGCTGTACTGCGTGCCCACGCATTGCTTCTTTTATCGCGCTGCGTATAGTACGCACCCAAATGCACTATCGCGCCACGTACCCCCACAGTAGGTACGCACCCAAAGACACTGTCGTGCCGCGTACTCTTCCTGTGCGTACGCACCAGAACCTCTGCTTCTCTGCGCACCCACATAGTTCGCCTGTTTCTGCTCTGCGTACCCACGCTGTCAGCCTTCTTCTACTCCGCGTACCCACGCCGCTCGCCTTCTCCTGCTCTACGTACCTACGCAGAGGCACCATTAAACACCTGCGTACATCAGATTAGGGCTGAATTTGCAGATCACCAGTGTGCGACAGTTAGACGGATGCCTAGATCTGATCAAGCGCTTGAGAGATCACCCTTCACAGATTCACTTTCTACTTCACTTTCATATAGATCAAGCCTTTTGAAACAATAACCCAAATATTTCAGATCTTAAGATATTCAACCCAAAAGCATACCTAAGCGAAATGATCTCCTTTTCTTTATATAGGCAAGATCTTCCTCAAATCAAGGATTATGGGGCTCAATAATAATAATAAAATAAAACAATACCATGGGCCAAAACCATGATAACACAATACCGTCGGCTAAATACCAAGGGTTAAACATAAGAAACCCCACGTGTGCGCGCTTTACTGCCTTGAAGTGTGTGCACTGGGGGTACGCACCTCATGATGGGTAACCTGGTGTCTGGACTCGGTCCCTACGTCGGCTAAATACCAAGGGTTTAACATATAGGAACCCCACGTTGCCGCTTTACTGCCTTGAAGTGTGTGCACTGGGGGTACGCACCTCATGAATGGGTAACCTGCGTGTCTGGACACGGTCCCTGCACAGCGTACCTGTAGGTACGCATCTTCTGAACTTTTCTCCTGCGTACTTCTTAATTTTCTTCATATTGAGAGCCTTGCCATGGGTGTTGCCATCAAGTACAACATCTGTAACATATAACCTCACCAGAAACATAATGCCAACAATTTTACCCCTCTCGGGATTTTCCTTCCCTTCTTCATTGAAGATCACACCATCTTGTTGTGAATGTAACTTTTCTGAGATGTCTCCAGAAGTCATTTGCCTCTGCTTGATGTACACTGTTAGAAATAGAGAAGCACCCCTACCAATGTCAATTTTCATTTCCTGCTTAATACAACCCTACTCAACTACATAGATCATCATCACACAGGTTTCCTTACATGTTCAATAGAGAAAATAACCAAAATATTAACCAGTCGTACATCAGAGTTAGTAATATCCCTTTGGTTTACTTCGGAGGGCTTTTCTTATACCCATGAGGAAGATAAATCATTTCATCCAACAATATTTAAGTTTAGAGTTCCCAAGTCCTCTGTGTTAGCTGTTATGACATCGATCACCTTCCGAGTAAATAAAATTTATTTTCAATTCTCTGCTCAAAAGGGGAGAAATCAAATTTAAGATATCCAAATGCAACAGGTTTCTTATACTTGCCTACTTTGGGAAGAGAGAGTCAATGCTCTCTATTAAACTCTGCTTTCTCTAGTCATCTACCTATTCCTATGAACCCCACAGGAAAAACAGAAAAGAGTGATTTTAAAAATATGACAGAGCTCCGGTATCCTCAATAATTCCTCTCTATTTCAATCCACTCAAGTCAATTAAATTTCAGTTGAGGGACACTATTTATTTTCTGGGATTAGACTAACGTAAGTGCAAGTGCATTGCCTAGATCCTGAAAAAGAACAAAATGGCCATAGAAAAATAGAATTGGTTTTCAAGATGTGGAAAGAGAATACCATTCTAACAGATCCATCTCCTGAGAAGTTGTGTCCTGCTATTTTAAATGACAAAAAATGCATAAAAGGTCAGGTAGAAAGACTTGATGGAGAAGAACATCTATAAAATACTGAAATGCTAAAAAGGGGGTTGCTTTGCTATCATGCATATGCTAAGATCGAGATTTCATTACAAATCAATAATAAAATGGTGTGTATAATATCTATCGTTTGTTTTGGCCAATGTGTTCTGAACACTGTGGGAACAGTGTGAAAATGAAATGTATAGCAGAAAGTGGCTGGTGAACAAGATTGCCGTTGTGAATTGGGTCTAGGTTGGGTGGATCAGAACTAGTTTTAGCTTGACTAATGAGAATTGGATTTAGCTTTATGGATGGAAAGTGGGTCTGGCTTGGATAATGAGTGGACGGGAAGAACGATTGTTACCCTTCCCACCCAGATTCAATTCCCACAAGATTAAATTTCCATGAGTAAGATGTTGAACTGAACCCTTAACAAATATATTTTTATAATACCCATCCAGTTGATGTAGAATCTAGCACACACTTAGTACCATCCTCCTCAGAATGAAGAGTGCCTAGTGAATTCATTGAGTAGTTGCCCATCAAATTTACCCATAATATTCATTTCCCTTTGTTAAAAAATGGAAAGAGCATTGTTATTTCTTGCTATCGGGTGAATGGTTTCATTAACTTTGGCAAGGGAAATTACCCTAGGGGTAGTTGGTAAAACCTTTTCTCTTGCATGAGAGAGGTATAAACTTTGAATCTTTCTCTTGGTAGGTATTGTACTGTGTTAATGCAGAGATGGATTTCACAGCTTCACACAGATCAAATGAAAGGAAACTTGTAAAGAAAACTCACAAAATGTCTGGAAAAATGCTAGAGGTGCTAAAATTTTGACAATAAGCGAGGAAATTAAGTTTGATAACATCTGTGCCTTCAGATCTTGTGAAAAAGCTAAAAGGAAAATCAAATTCCCAAGCAGGTCCATGGTGTTTTCGTTCAACGGTTAATCGGGGGTGGTGAAGGCAAATCAAATTTCGAAGCAGGTCCATGGGGTATTGGTTCAATGGTTAACCAGGGGTGATGATAATTCACCGCCAAGGCTCAAATCACGTAAATACATTGTTCAGTGGGTTCTCAATGAAATGGATATTTCTAAAATAGTATAAGACAACTACACTTCATTGTAATGGAGATCTTACTTGAATGTTGTAAGAAGTCTACACTTCATTACAATACTACCAGATTAAGAAAGGGCATCCTTGCCGTTAAATATAAATTAAACGCTGACCCACCCCAAAAAGAGAGAAAGAAGCAACCTGATGAGGGAGGACAACAGGAAGAAGCTTACCAGTGAGGGAGAAGGGTATGAAGAAGCTTACCAGCGAGGGAGGAGGGAAGGAAGAAGCTTAGTAGCTGCAGATGTACATGCGGAGTGATGAAACCTTGTTGCCAAAAAAATCAATGGTATGACCACAAAGATAACAAGGAAGCCCACTATAGCTATTCGATAATGAAAACCCTAACCTCCCCATTCTCCATTTCTACCATGCTGGTAGCCCTGCCACCCTCCATTCCACACACCTCCTCTTTTCACAGGCATCTTTAGCTCTCAACCCTAACACCACTTTTCTCCTTGTCCTCCTCCTTAATAGATATCGAGCAATGAAACCCTTACTCAATCATAATCCTCTACATCAAACCCATATCATGGTTAGCATAAATATATGAATTCAGGAACAACCAAAAGAACCCTTAGATCTCATATATACTTCAAAGAATTTAATAGAAAAATTTACCAAAGGCATTACGAAATTGATAGATCAACTGATTTCATGTAGTTTTGAGAAAGAAAGGGACACTGACATGGTAAAAACCTAGGTGAAAATGGGAATACGGGCCAAAAGTAGAAAGATCTGAGGGTCTCTACCTCTGTTAGCCTTTTTTGTTGAAAAACCAAAACATATAATTAAGGGAAACACGTCATTCAGATTCAGATGCCAACATAGATGTTATTATTATTGGGGATCCTCACCAATCTGGCTGACTTTTCATACACTATGACATAGGAAGAGGAAGAACAGGCAGGCAACGTTGGTTATATATGGCACCCCTCAAATTACTAATTTAATTGAGCAAGTACTGACTTGGCATGCCTTTCTTTGAGGCTTGTAAAGGTAAAGGGAATGCTAGGGGGTAAATTTGATGCAAAGCAAGGGTGAATTATACCTCCATGAATTCACATAATGAGACTCTGTTTAAGATTCGCGATTCTGAAGCTGCGAGAATACTAGAGTGTCAGAATAAGAGAGAAGCTAAACATATTATGATCTAACTTTTAAAATGATGACTTGTTGATTGATTTGTCATTTTGAATGAAGAGAAAAAATTTGATGATTTGGGGAGAGAAATGACGAGTGTTCTATTGAGTAAAGGAAATACATCATTTTGAGGCCATGGATAGATCTTAATTGCCTGGGATGCCAATGTTAGTAAAACCTTACCTAAATTCCTTATGACTACCACATGGATGAGTGTTAAACTTACATTATTTATGCACTAACCATAGGGAGTTGGTATAATATTCATGGTTATGGGTGCTTACAAAACTGGGTTTTTGTATACCTATGAAGTGAAAGGGAAGCAAGTACCCTTTCTTCAAGATAGGAGTAGGGTTGTAAGCTTTAAACCAACCGATAGAGAAAATTTTTGTTGAATAATACAGTTCACACATCCTGTGTCCATTAGTACGAAGTCGTTTATAAACATAGTGTTGGATTAATGTCGTAACACTTCTAAAAGTTGTTTTGATTCTCAGAAAACATGTTGTATGTTGTCATCTGCTTTGAATGTTTCACAAGAAACAGTTGGTCCTTTAACAAGACTCAAGTGTGCCAACATGGACTGAAGAAGAGGTTATTAGCATTGCAAACCCTCTTCTCAGATCAGTATGTCAATTTTAAATTTAGAAAAAATTGGCAATAAAACATATGATGTTCTAGAAGCTAAAAGACAGACAACAGAGGAATATACAACTTCTTACCTCTATTGTCGTCATGTTTAGCTTGCCTCGCCAGAATGGTATAAAAGTTAAGGTGAGGGCAAGGTATCACCCCTAAGGTGAGGGCAAGCCCAAGCAAGGAAAAAATAAATCACAAGAAGTTTTCTGGCAACACTGACCTCCTTCCTCTTCAAAGATCAGTCATCATGAAGCACTAAAACTCCTACTGCAAAATTCTAGGTTGCAGATCTTAGAAAGGAAATGAGATCAAGGCCTCATCAAGCAATCATCTCTAGGATAGAGTTCTCTATCAAATTGTTGGTCAAATTATCTATATCTAAGGCCTTTTGTCATGACTATAGCCAGGAAGCTTTGGTTGCTTTAGTGTCAAATCTTCTATTATGTAAGCACCCTTGAATTGAATCTTGTTTGGAGATAGTGTCTCACTTAGAATTCCTTCTCTATTGCAGGTTTATATAAAATAATATCCGAAGCTATAAAGTTTCTACCATCTAAGTTCATATATATAATATTATTGTTGAGCTCATTGACATGCCTTCAGCCTTGTATTAGGGATTTTTCTGAATCATAGAGAAGTATAAAAGGCTAAAAAAGGTGAATTATCCTCGGCCCTTGGACATCAATCAAGAGGGTTTGAAAAATAGTGTCCGTTGTTTTCCATTGGGTAGATATTGATTGAAGTTAAAGGATCAACCTTTGTGCGTCTCTGAGATTCTAGTATCAAAGGAAAGGAGGTTCATGACAAATAAAGATCATTTCAAGGATCTTGAAATCTGAAACACAATGTTCTAGAATCTCATTTAAATAGGTATGACTATTATTGGTGTCGAAGCCAAATGCATCTCAACATTTCTTCTCATATCAACTCATTGAGGCAATCAGGACACACACGTGGATTTAACCTAGAGCCATCACTTTTTATATGATTTTTACATCTTGGGTTTAAAAAACCTTTATATACTCTAATTAGTAACTTCTAGTACCCATGCTCAGTGCATGCTGCACATTATTCTCCATATAGATTCCAAATTTGCATTCCATCAATTAAAGCTAGGATAGAATTAGTCTTAGTCAAAGAAGTCTATTTTATTTGATGGATTCAAACTGAATTTAATTTAATATGGTTTTTCCTTTCCTTTAAATTACTCTGGTTTCAATAACCATCAAATATTCCAAATATAGAAATTTGATAATAGAACTAGAGTCAGATAGAGACTTACCGCTGTGAGAAATGGATACAGTCAAAAGTTCTTTCCCAAGGCTTGGTGGGTCGACGGGCTCCATGAATTTTTTTCCCTCTTCCCCAGATTTATCAATGGCGTTCACTGCAACAACCTCAGTGGGGTTTTTGTTCCTTGTGCTAGGGAAAATGTATGATTTCGAAGGAGATGTCCAACAACCAAAGCTTTTTCATGAGTTACTCGAGTCTAGAATTTCTGCAATAGGTCTATCAACCTCTTTCATTGCCTTGGAGGAGAAGGCGACAACCTATAGAGAGAGACGGGAATTTTTTGGGTGATGGTGGAAAGGAAAAGCCCTGTTTGAACCTTATGTGGGTCTGGGGTTCCATAGCAAAATCAAGGAGCCGCACAAGTTCCAGTTAGGTTTCTCGTTCCCTAAAAAAACCCCAACAATCCCCTGCCTCTATCAAACTGGAAGGGAAAAATAGGATACTCATAGCAAAACATTGGTTTCCATTACTGAAACCTCCTCCGGAATTCAAAAATTCATGGTTTGAACAAAATTGCTAAAACCTTCTCTAGAATTCAAAAATCCAGGGTATGAACAAAATTGCGTCACCCATTATTCTTCTTCCATTCTTGGAAGCTCCGCGAGGGTGCTCCTTGAGGGTTTGAACAAAAATGGCATCGCCCACCTCGAAATTTTATTTGGTGACTGGTATGCGGGAGACAAAATGTCTTATATAAAGTTATTAAATTGCCATGGTATGTTTTAACAAGCTCTTATGAAAAACATATATATATCTTCTAATGCCTCTCAATGTCTTCCATGGGGAATCTTGATTATGATAAATTTAATAAATAAAATAAAATTTTAAGATGAATTCATGTAGTAGTGGTTCAATGGAATGGAATCATTTTTAAATGCTTTGGAAACTTTTTTTCACGATGTTTTCAGATATATTTTCTTTTTCTAGACAGTTTCACCTTTTTCAAAGGGGGAAGAGGTGATAGTCTCTTGTAGTAGTTACTCAATAAAGTAGAATCATTCTTAAATTTTTTGAAGCCTTTTTCCATGATGTTTTTATACATTTACCCTTTTTCTAAAAATTTTCACCACTTTCAAAGGGGCAAGAGGCGAAAGTCTCTTGTTGCTCTTTCACAAAAGGTGTAATGTCACTCCTTGTCAAAGGGACTAGAGTGACATGCTTCAAAATGTCACATTATACAATGGGTTGAGTCCATATTTTAAGCCAGTGAGGTGGAAGGGTCTCTAATCTTGTTTAGGTGCACAGTTAAAAATGAACATTTCATTGTCATTCTCATCTTCAAATAAAAGCTCATGGAAGAGCTCAGTGTTCTCTTTTGATCAATCTGATAAATAGTTTACATATGGAAGAGGGTATATCTTGGCTACAAACATGGGCTATAAAGTTTGGGGTGGCATGGGACAACAATAAAAAGCTCTGTTGACAAATGTAGATCCTCCCAATCTCCCCCTAGGAATAAGCCTCGGTGAAAAAAGGCTACATGAATCTTCAAAGGAAATTTAGGATGAATATTGTGCTCGCAAGCTGAAGTTTCATGAACAAGAGGTGGGAAAGGATATTGTTGGTATGTTTAAGAATAATTTAAAGCAAGATACGTAAGCTCAAAAACCCCAAGGAGAAACCCAAGATAAACATATGAGCTCTAACCCTCATTGTGAGTCATCCAATGCTACTTCTTAACAAAAGGTCCATTATTGGTGTTGGTGGATCAAGAAAAAAAGGAGAGGGATGCAAATGATAGGGAAGGGAGAGTGAAGATGAGATAGATGAGATCGGCATTTCCCCTAGACAATGCCATTTCCCCTATCCCCAAAAGTTTGTTTCCTCTTCTTAATTAAAGGCATATTACATTAAATATATATATAATTATAAGCCATGAATTTTGATGCCCTTGTATATTCTTTTTTATTAATGAAAAATCTTTGACTTACAAAAAAAATAACACACTATACTCACACATAATGTAATAAGCAAGCCCCCATCAATGTTATGCACTACTTTAAATGGGATTAATAGCCTTGGATGGCTCTAACAATCATAGTTGAATGTATATGATGTTAACTAATTTAACCAACAAAACATGCCTTCGACAATGATAACTAGACTTATACTCCATTTACTGCATTAAACAATCAAGTGAGCCTTTAATAATTGTAACCAAACATACAAGTCATTGAACAAGTTAACCAACGTAACACAACTTTAATAGTGATAACCAAAATGTACATGTTACTAATCAATTGGTCATTGTGTCATGCCTCTAACATGTGCAATTGAACATAAATGTTGTTGATGGGGTTGACCTATCTAACATATCTCCCACAATTGTAGTCAAACATGCATGTTGATTCAGTTAATCTTCTAGATAATGATAATAAAAATACATATTAATATCCAGCCTAACATGCCATTAATAGTTACAATGGACTGTGCATGTCAATGGCTAAGCTAATTGACCTTATATGTTGTTCATTGAGATGATTAACACATAGCTCACTAAGCTGACCAAGTTGACAAACCATTGGTTTTGTCATTGAACTAACATGCCTTTAATAGACACAACTAAATGTGCATGATGCTAGACTAGTAAACCATCATGACATGCCTTTAACAATAGTAACAAAGTGTGCAAGTTATAGATTGGGAAAACCAAACTAATATACCTATGATAATCATAATTGAACATACATGTTTCTTGTGATCAACCCTTCAAGTTTTCCATTTCTTCTATACAAAATTAGGCATTCCATCCAACTCTCAAAGTAACTTTGATACAGATACAAATTAAGTTTGTATTTACATGTTCGATTTGCGTTAAAGTGTTTCCTCTTTAAAGGTCACATGATTTGATCCAATGGAAATTAAGGTATACACATCCATATATTAAAGAGTTAAAGCATTGAATGGAGGGCATCCCTTGTGTCACAAACAAGGGGGTATCATATGTCGACTTGGCAGCTACCTGCATTATAACTTAATGTTAAATAATATTCTTATTTTTTCAATTAATATGAATGCTTCTAATATTTAATATATTGTTAAGGATATTACCCCTTGACTAATTAGTGAAGTACTTAATATTGGATGAGAGAGTTGTAAGGCTGAAATTTTGGCTACCATGGGTTAAGTTTGGTGTTTGTATTATGTCAATGCAAAATTAGATTTCACAGCTCTCCAGGAATCAATCAAAATCATTTACACATACCTATCAAAGGCATTCAATAGATGGTTAAAGAAGTGGTTGGGAGGAGTTCACTATCATATCCATCCAAGGGTTTAAAAACTAGAGAAACAAAGGCATGTGTTTGATTTATGGGCTAACGTTTGAAATATTGCTACAAGGAGAGGAGTTGGTGGGAGTCCTTATTATGAAAATTCCCTACACCTCTTCGTTTATTTCTTAAGGTAGGCTTGAAATAAGTGATTATAGATATATGATACATATAATATGAAAACCACTCACAACACAACAATATTGAACATTTACATGAGGCATAACTTAATTTATTTTCAATATATTTTTGCTTTAAAAAAGGCAAGATATGCTACCATGATGTAATATAATGATTCACCAATATTCGGCACCAAACAAATGACTTGGACCATAGATGTTATGTACGATGACAATTGTCCACTATAAGCTAGGATTTTTAGCCACTCTGACACCCCTCATTTATGGTCAGTCATTGAACATGCTCATGAAATTTGAGATCATTGGACATGGTTAACATGCTTTGGTTAACACAATATAGTATGGTGTGAGGGCCTTTCCTACAATGAAACCTTTCTAACACCTTTTACAACAACATTGCTTCACAAAAGGCGTTTGACATTGATTCATAATTTTTCCTTTGTATATGAGAAAGAAACTAAATGTTACTTATCCCTTATCCAAGATAATGCTCTTGATTACAAACTGAACAATGTATCATGATGTTGTCTTTCTCTCTTTGTGTGAACTTGCTCAATTAGCATCTGGATACGTTGTGAGACCAAACTCAATGTATACATTGTATTTGGTATTGTGTCCATTAATCAATTTTTATGTCTTAATATTGTGTTAATGGCCTTCCAATGCATGGTCAGTCTTGAATTAAATTTTTGACATGGAAAATCCCAGTTTTACAATTTTAGAATCAAAGGCACAATGTTGGGACAATGTGTATCCATCTTTGTGGACAATGGGGCAAACAAAATTTTTATTGATGCAGAGTTGGTGGAGTGTAGAGGCATTCATAGGTTGATATATATCCTGAACAACGTGGGCGAGAGAGGATTCCCATGCTTCACCTCAGTTGTCTTATTGATTGTTGGTTTGATATGTTGGGGATATGGTTGATGGGAAAAATGTTGAGGATATAGTTGATGGTTTGATATTGAAGTGAAAATCCTTCCTTGACCCTTTAGCCAAAGAGGTGTCTCCTAAAGTATCTCCAATAATATCCTATGAAGAGTCATAACATTTAACCTAGAATTATGGCCCACCATGATCATCTAATAATTAATTGAAATAGTACTAAACCCCAATTTAGGGATTGGGTGAATCATATGGCGGGACTATGCTAGTGGGAACCCTAAATAAATGACTTAAAAACCCCTTGATTTTCTACCTTGATGTCATTCATCTCCCAAATTTCTTGTTGGATACACAAGTCCTAGAAAGCATGACAAGAAAGATGAGAGGGAGTCGACAAGGACATTAGGTTCTCCTAGAACATCATAAAGTGCACCCACATGGATGAACATGGAATGGGAATTAAGGTCATAAAGTATACTAGAGCGTTAGATAAATAGGGTGCGTCAAAATTTTTTTGGAGTGTCCCAAAGGACAATATACAATTCCTATGTCCTCTAAAATACAATATACATTTATTGTGGTGATAGTAACCACAAGATTCTTAGAACTATTGGTATAGTGTTTGGTCATGAATGAATATGTAGGAAAGAAATCTAAAGCTTTCGACTCACTAGCATAAAATAGTTCATGGGGCCGAATCAAAATTTCAAGGGACATGTCAAGGATCTCTGGTAAAATGGGGTTAGTAGCCAAAGGATACCTTTCAAATAATTTAAGGAGAGTAGGGAATATTTAGAGGAGGCCAACTCAAGAAACCATAAGCAAGAAAAGGGGGAAAGTATCTAACAAATATGGTTAGAGTAGGCATCAAAATCCCCATCCTCGAATGAAATGGTGGTTTACACAGGGCTCATGAGAGAATATGGGATGGAGGGTAGATTGGCATGGTCAGAAAATGAGAG
>APFE031154630.1:2692-14425 GCA_000404065.3 Pinus taeda
AAAAGCAATCATGGATTGGCCAATACCGAGAAATGCACATGAGATACGAAGTTTTATGGGCTTAGCAGGTTATTACCGGAGATTTGTGGAAGGATTCTCCAAAATTGCGAAACCAATCACAACCCTCCAGCGTAAGGGTGTTAAGTATGAGTGGACCGTGGAATGTAATAATGTGTTCTCTAAACTCAAAAGCCTACTCACCAGCGCACCGATCCTAAGAGTCCCTGATATGGGCAAGGACTTTACAGTATGTATCGATGCATCCATGCAAGGGCTGGGTGCAGTATTGATGCAGGACAGGGGAGTGATAGCTTATGCTTCCAGAAAACTAAAACCTCATGAAGAACTCTATGCTACTCACGATTTAGAATTGGCCGCTGTAATGCTAGCCTTAAAGATCTGGAGACACTATTTGGTGGGACGGAAGTTTACACTTAAAAGCGACCATCAGAGTCTACAATATTTGTTCACCCAAAGAGACTTAAATGCCAGGCAAAGGCGATGGAGTGAATTCCTAAGTGAGTATGACTTCGGAATATCATATATTAAGGGAAAGGAAAATGTGGTAGCCGATGCCTTGAGCAGGAGACCCCGGATATTTTCTCTCATACCCATTAAGGTGGACTTAAGACAACGAGTGCTGGATCGTCTTATTAAAGACAGTTGGTATTTAAAAGTGAGGGCAAGTCTTGAGGGTATTAAGGCAAAGGAATCTAAGTTCGAGGGTTATGAATTAGAAAGCGATGGGATCTTGCGATTCCATGGAAGGATGTACATTCCTGATGATAAAGATCTTCGAGATACCATCCTCAGGGAGGCTCACAAAGCCGTATATTGTGCTCATCCGGGAGTAGGGAAAATGTATGCGGATACCAAGAAACTCTTCTTTTGGGCAGGCATGAAGCGTGATATCGCTCAATTTGTTGCAAAATGTATGGAATGTCAGCAAGTAAAGGCAGATCATTGTCACCCAGCGGGTCTCTTACAACCCCATGACATACCTATGTCCAAATGGGAGACCATCTCTATGGATTTTATCACTGGACTACCTCTTACTTCTCAGAGACACAATGCCATTCTGGTAGTGGTGGATAAATTAACAAAAAGCGCCCATTTTATTCCGGTAAGGGATACTTATGATGTTGCTGACGTAGCTCGGGTATTCATAAACGAAATTATCAGATTTCATGGAGTACCTAAGAAGATTATATCCGATAGAGATTCGCGATTCACTTCCAAATTCTGGACGTGCATGCAGACAGCCTTAGGTACTCAGCTAAATTTGAGCACGGCTTACCATCCTGAAACTGATGGGCAGACTGAAAGACTAAATCAAGTACTTGAAGACATGTTGCGGATGTATGTAATGGATCAGCAATCCCACTGGGAAAAGTATTTACCCTTGGTTGAATTCGCTTACAACAACAGTTACCACAGTTCAATTGGGATGCCTCCATTTGAAGCTTTATATGGCAGACCTTGCAGAACACCGTTAAGTTGGGACAGGTTAGAATATCGAGTGATAATAGGACCGGAATTAATCCATGAAATGGAAGCGCAGGTCAGTCAGATTAGACAGCAATTAAAGGAAGCTCAAGATAGACAAAAGAGTTATGCTGATGCTCACCGAACTGATAGGAGGTATGAAGTAGGGGATCAGGTCTTCATCCGCATCAAACCAAATAAAAGTACTATTCGATTCGGGAAAGGGACAAAGCTGTCTCCCCGATTTATAGGACCATTTAAAGTCGTGGAAAGAGTTGGACCTGTTGCCTATCGTCTTGCCCTGCCACCCCACCTGCATAGAATTCATAATGTATTTCATGTTTCTGTATTAAGACATTATATATCTGACCCATCTCATAACATCCAGTGGAGAGAATTGCAGGTATCGGACGAGGGAGTCATAACGGTCGAACCTTTACGTATACTGGAACGTAGAGTTCGACAGTTGAGGAACCGTTTGGTGGACCAAGTTAAGGTCCAATGGGACAAGTATAGCCCTGGATCAGCAACTTGGGAAAATACAGAGGACATCTGTCAGAGATATCCTAACTTATGCCCATTTTGAAGACCTTTACAATATGTTTTGTATATATTTACTTCACTACTGTCAGAGACTCAGAACCATTTTGAATAAGTTTGTGTAAACATGAAACCTTATGACGTAATATGTGTTTAAATTCCTGCTGGTACATGGATACCAAAATAATATGTTTAAGTTCCTGCTGGTACGTGGATACCAAAATGATATATGTTTAATTCCTGCTGGTACATGGATACCAAAACAGTATGTGTGATTATATGACTAAATTATAAATGTTGAAGTAAAGTCAAGACCGTCAAATGATTTTACTTCGGGTAGAAATTAAACAGTATAAATCTGTTTTATTTTATGCATATCAAAACGAGCAACTGAAATAAAAGACAGGAAGTGAATACACCTATAGAAAAGTCAAAATACATGCATAGAAAATAAACAAAATTCTGTTATATATAGATAATTCATAAGTTATTTGGAATATGCTGATGCACATTTTACGAATGCTGGGTGAGTGTAAGATTACAGGTAAGCTGGCAGATAAACTATGATTGCAGATAATTGATCAAATTTTCGAGATGGCCACGTGAAGACAGAACTCAGATCAGTTAAAGCTCATAGTGATTCTATGATAGGGTAGTAGCCCTGATACTACTGGAGGGGTGGAGGTGTTACCCACCGTTTATCCTCCGGAACCTGGAGTCATGGGAGGACTGTGCGAGTCACGCTCCCCTAGACGTGTGATGATGACTGCCGGATGCCTACTGGGAATCAGGTCGGTATAGTCGACCCTGTTACCCTTGTGTTATGAATGGTTAGGTCAGTAAATTGACGCCATGGCATACTCTAGTAGAGGACGGATAGGATGGGAGCAGAAGAGATTAGGAAGGATAGGATGAGTTTGAATAGCTTGGGAACCTGGATAGAAGGGGCATGTCCGTTAAAACCTTGAACCTGAAGCTCTAAACTTCGGGACGAAGTTTTCAGAAGGGGGGATGTATGTAACAACCCATCTAATTGACCCATTAATAAAAATGTTAAACTTTAGAATATATGAAGATGATATATATATACATAAAATTTTATGTTATATAGTTAGACTTTACAAATTATAAAAATTAAAAGATATATATATATCATTAAATATTATAACATATTTTATATAACATTAAGGTATATATATAACATTAACGTTATAACATATTTTATATAAAATACCATAACATATATTTTAACGTGATCATTTAAAAACTATAAAAACCAGCATAAAGACTGGGTATCGATCATATCTAAATATCTAAAACTATTAAAGACTACCTACTGGAAATTAATGACAAAATATCGCAGAGCCTTCAATGCTGAGAGGCGGTGGCTGCAAGTGGGAGGGCGGCTACCGCCAGGCAGGGGGGGATATATAGCAGGAGGCTGACCCGGGAGCAGGGGGAGGCGGAGGAACGAAAAACTCATTAGCAGGAAACCGAAGAAGAGATTTTACAGAAGAGCCTTGAGTGATCTGAGTTCTGGGCACGGAGGGACAGAGAGCCTCTGTGGAGAGCGTCTCTGGATCGGGCAACCAGGTTGCTCTGTCAGGTCGGGTGGTATTGGCCATCTCGAAATTTGATCAAAGGAGTACCAGTTCAGCAGCAGAATCATCAGCCGCAGTTGAGGTAAGTACAATTTAAATTTATTTTACGCTGTCTGTATTTCAGTTTCTAAATTCTGGTTTCGGTTATTACAAAATGCTAGAAAGTTTACCCTTAACCCTCACCTAAATTCCGCCTTTATTCTGCCGATAACTCTTTCCATTTCTCGTTTCAAATTGTCATTTGAAGATTTAAAGCTTATATACTAACTCGTGCTTCATTGTTGATTGTATTTGGTTATTTCAGTAAGGGAAGGTAATTACAATTTAATTATTATTGATTGTATTTGGTGCTTATTGCAGTAAGTTTAGGTAATTAGAATTTAATCATTCCATGGCTATGCAGAATCTATCTTGACTAGATAGTATGTTTGGATTTAATGTATGCACAAGTGAGATAGGGAACACTCACATAACAAAGGAAGAATGCAGAAGGAAATTCCAACTCTACACACTACAATAATTGGTAGGTGGAAGTGGGTGGGAAGCTCGATGGATTCATACTTAAGGTTACAAGTATCCTAAAAGGAATCATAGATATAGGACATCATCCATTGTTTACCTTCTTATTTGCGCAAGGTTTGGTCTTTATTTCTATGGGTTATTCTAATGCTCTTTCGAAACTGCCTTGCTTATCAATGTGTGATAGAATGTGTGGTTTCAGTGGGTGCTGAAAAATTCTTATGGGGAGTTTACACTAACAGTGATCAGGTAAGTGTTTCACGCAACAGGGTCTTTCTCTTTCTCAAAAGTTTCATGGGGTGATTCAAATGGGCTATCTGTTCAAGAAGAAAACAACAAAGCTCACTATAACTTACGTAATTATTATGAAGCAAAGATAATATGGTATATTATTTCTTCAAACTTCAAAGTATATAATATGGTATACTTTCTGAAAATATGTTTGAATGATCTGAGTTGATTATATTATTTAAGTCATATTGTATACTTTTGAAAATAAATTTGAATGATCTGAGTTGATGAAAAAATGTAGCCATATCTTAATAATGTGAAACTGTTTAGCCATTTTTATTAGAGGAGAGCCCAGTTATAAAATCAATATGTTAATTTGTTATTTGTGATCAAGCAATTCTTCATAAACTGTCGAGGAGAGCCCAGTTATAATATCAATTTGTTATTTGTGACCAAGCAATTCTGGGTAATCTATATTGCCAAAATTCCCTGGACTTGCCCCAAGATTCATCCTTCTTTTAAACATGCTCTTTGAGTGGCAAAGACCACAATAAAATTGGAGCCTTGATGGATGGCCTAATACTCCATTAACCTGACTAGCAAACCAAAGCCCAGGAAACATAATTTTTTATAAATAATGCATACAAAGTTTTGTTAGTAATTTTGATATATTAAAGGGGGAAATTGTCTTTGATATTAGTTGATTTTGTAAAATCCAATTTTCATAAAACCATTGTACTTGCTAGTGAGTCTCGTAATCTTTTGATATACTTAAAAATTAATTTCCATGGGCCACCATTTCAAAATGGTTGAAGGCTTACATTCAATGTATGTAAGTTTTCTTTCCTTTATCAATATTCTCTATTCAAATGAACACTACATACAACGTTGAGGATCTGAATATTGGTGACTGGCTTGAGACGCCATATGTCTCAACGTTGAACCACAACCTCATTAACTAAAACCACATACTTGAGCTAGACTGAATGTCGTTGTTGACAGGTGCTCCCCCGTGCCATGCATGGTGCCTCGACGGCTTGTGCCTAGCATGTGGTCGTTCGTTGTTCGATGGGAAGCGATAACAAGGTGTGGTGTTGATGTGTCCAGGAGGGTGTGTCTCCATGCGGTAAAGATGCGTCGTAGGTGGTTATGTCGATTCTGAAGCCGTTATTGCCACGGTCTTCTTCGGAAGTAAGGGCAACAGTAACGGCGAGGCGAGAGTAAAGGATCGAGCAGGAAGGCGGCAAGGAAGGGGTGAAAGGATGGAAACTTCTCATTTCTAGGTAACCAGTTATTAAGAAAGCTACTTTCCGGTAGTCGAAAGCTAGGCAGCACGGCCCAAAATCCCAGATATCCGATAAAAGCATTATTCCCTTCACCCACGGTGAAACTAATCAACTTTCAATACCGGGGTGAAACTAGAACTCATCTAGCTACGAGCTTCATCACTGGTGGGAGAACACTGTTGGGGGCGCAACGTGCAGCTCTCTATCATCCAACTATATCCATCGCATTAGGAAACATGCAATCCAATGACAGGCTACCAGCGGGTAACTTGGTTGGTTTGAACTCTTCCCAGGCTCTCTCTTCACTCCGGAGCTTTTCTTTCTTCCGTGGGTGCTAAGACTCAAACAACCGATTGATATGAGCGGGCTAGCGGTAATGAATTATCTAATGTTTTCTAACATACAAAGGGTTAATATAATTCCACTTCGTTTCAAAGGTTATCTAATAATAAAAGTTGGTATAAAGTGTTACAATTCCACAAGAAAGTGTTACAATTCCACAAGAAGTTACTTGCATAGGTTCTTGGGGTTGCCATCTCATGGACAATTTTAATATGAAATGGTATGTGTTTGTATACTATGAAAGATGAGTTTAGTTTTTTATTTATTTATTTATTTATTTATTCAATTGATTTTCAAAAATGTTGATGTTTTAGTCAATGTTGAAAAAGTTGGTATTGGAATAAATGAGCAAGGGTTTGGAAAATGGAAAAATTATAGAAGTTGGTTAAAAATTAGTGAAAATTGACAAATAAAAAAACAATACATTTATTTTTTTTCAATTTTTTTAGCATCTAAGGATTCCACAACATCAATAAATGCATTGTCACATATATATGAAAAGAAAACTAGTATATAAGATTTATAAGGAGTTTAGTGCACATCACATATCTACATTGAATAATGTCCTAAATCCTGAGTTCTGACTCGACCTTGAGAGTCAAAATGTCAACAAAATATATAATAAATGTATCTCATCAAGATGACTCATTTACAATAAAATTAGGTCATAAACTAGTGAGTTCATCTACCCCTTTTGTGGGAAGAGGTAATGGATTTTCCTCTATAGGAAGAAGGCCCTAGGGTTGGAATTGGACTTTGACATCCTCTAGATGAAGAAATAGTAGGTAGCTTCTAATGTCCTTTGCTGGTGACCATGCTAGGTGGTATTACCTACACCTCTTGCTCCTTCATCTCCTCTACCTCTCTCTCCCCTACAGTAGTTACCTCCTTTAGTGCTTCCTCCTACCAATCAGGGACCAATTCCATGACAAGCCTATCGGTCTCAACTCTCTATAAAATAGTGGTGTCAATCAGATTCAATGAGATGGCATCCATGTTAGGGGTTTTCTGAAGTTGCCTCACCCACAATTGGAGATTGTAGTAGACGTACATTGTGTCATTAAGGAATTGGGACACCAACTTGTATTAAAGTCATAAATTAATAATTAATAATTTAAAAATTAAAACATTAAAACATTAAAAACAATATTTTGTAATTTATAATGAATTAAACAAATTAATTTGAAATTTTTTAACATGTTGCACCTCTTTGTTGTGTATTTTTTAAAATACACTTCTAGTTGTGCTTGATCACTACTCAAAAAAACACATCATTCTTCTTAGCGCCTAGAAACATTTTTCTCCTAAGAGCTTGAAACACATTGTTAAGCATGTAAAATGAACTCCCCCCTCGGACAAAAATAAAATAAAATAATTAATAAAAAATTAAAAAAAAAATGCCAATTAACTTGCCTTGAAAGCAACCTATGATTTTTTCTATTGACTTGGGAAAAAATCGTGACTTTTACAATAAAATTGAGTTTTCTAAATAAAACAAAATCGTTAATAAAATCAGCGCTTTGAAAAGCTCACGAGTCACCAATTTTATTATGAATTTTGCAACATTGATCATGTGCTCTCACCTCTAGCTTGTATTCCACCTTTGTATGAGGCTTAGATAGTCTTTATTCCTATTCTCCAAGGATGTTCATCATGTACTTCTCGAGCTAGTGTTCCTTCACAATGTACAACCTTCCTACACCCCTACACATTTAGTAGAAACAAACCAAACCAAACATCCATAGAATCTGGCTCAACTAGGCCAGTTGGCCCTACAATGGGTTAATTGAATAATCCGATCTCCTCTTCCATTACTAGCTTTGTTACCAACTTCTTTGCCACGTCCTCCACCCTCTAAAGCCCTTGTGAAAAACTAGCTTGATGTCAATGAGAGTCCTAGATTGCTACTATGTAAACCCTCTTCCATCGCCCACCATACATCCAAAAGATCCAATTTTTCATAATAACTCTTTTGAATCAGCATGATACATTTTGTAAGATTTCTCATGTAATGGTCTTGGTCAAAATAGTCTTCCCATTGAACATAAAAATTCACCTCTACTCAAATATTACATTGTCGTGAACCTAGGTCATAATACTCTTCCCCTTGAACATAACAAATCATGTCTACTCAAGATTACATTACTGTTCATCTAGGTGGGAAGGGAAACTATCAATTACTGTTAATATTCCCCTATCAAGAAATTAGCTATGTATGGTGCTATGTTTTGTCTATGCCTTTGGGTATATGTTGGATTTCATTATTGCATCTCTTGCATTCTCCCTTGTCATCTCTTCACTTCGAAGAATTTTGTTCAATTGCAAAGGGTAATTGAGTTTATGTTTTTATTTTTTTTTATTTTTCAAATAAAATAATATTTATTAGTTCCTGCATTGCCAAGGACTATAGCATTTTCTTCGCGGTCAAAGTGCATTGACTCTGCGTTATTTCATTTCGTTTTTGCAATTTTAACCAAAGTTTTAGGAAAATGCCCAATGTTTTGATTTTTCTTAAATTCTAAAAAAAATTAAAAAATCTAATTTCCTAGAAGCCCTATTTCTAATTTTGGATTGGCTCAACGAGCTTTGATGGGACATAATTCCCCTAGTGAAGGGTGTTTTATTTTTGGTATTTGTCAGTGCCTGACAACTCATTTAAAAACACTTATTTTGTGAGTGACCATTTTGTAGGTGAATGCTTTGACACTGACACTGTTATGTTATTGTTTTGCCCAAAGATGCCAGAATTGACATAGTTGTAGGTCCTTTACACAAGGGGAATGGGCTAGCAGCTTGAACAAATCTCCAATTAATAACTTCCTTATGCAGAGCTTTCACTATGTGGAGGAAGTCCTTTACGCAAGCAAAAGCGTTGTTGAACATATCTCCAATTTATAACTTCATTGTGATAAGGAATCTTTCATTGTGCGGAGGAAGCTTTCATTGTGCTAAGGAAGCTTCCTTCGCACAATGAAAGCTCAATTTTGTTAGTCTGGAGACAATGCAACTGCTCTAAGTAGGCAAGTGAGCCAACAATCACTTATAATAATGACAAAGTTGAGAAGCTAACGATGGATCTCTTATACACAATCGTTTGCATCTCTTACAATTCATTTAACAAAAATATTAATTTAATGAGTGGTCATTCCTTAGGTGAGTGCTTTGATAGAGATTGACACTAACATTGTTATATTACTGATTTTCCCAATGATCCCAAAACTGACACAGTTGTAGGTCCTTCATGTATGCGGGGATAACAAATCTCCAATTAATAACATCCTTGCGTGGAGGAAATCCTTTACGTAGGCAAGGTGGGGTGCTGAACAAATCTCCAATTAATAACTTCCTTGTGTGAAGGAAGCTTTCACTTCTTCCTCCACACAATGACAGCTCATTTTTGTTAGTCTAGAGACAATATAACTGCTCTAAGTAGGCAAGCAAGCCAACCATCACTTATAATAATGACAGAGTTGAGAAGTTAATGATGGATCTCTTATAAATGGTCGCGTGCATCTCTAATATGTTCCTTTGTCACAACCACTCTAACTAGGGATGCGAGCCAGAAATCGCTTATAATAATGACAGAGTTGAGAAGTTGATGATGGATCTCTTATACATGGTCGTCTGCATATCTAATATGTTCCTTTCTGCTAGACAAGGTCCAAAAAGACATCTAATGCTTCGGTGGTTTGTTGATAACTCTACATAAGAGATGTCCAGGTTCTAAAATCCTCAATCAGAGTTGACCAGGCTTTCCCTTCGATGTATAGTTTGAATCTGCCACACATAATTTAATGCTCAAAACATGAAAAGAGTCATTTTAGTTAGACGTAATCTACACAATCACAGTCTATAACAACTTATAATACTTATTTTTATGACGGTCGTGGTTTATTAAAATTGTAATACCTGGATTTGAATCAACGTAGGCATATTGCCAACAGATTTACAGTCGAATTATAAAAACGTTTAGCTCCGTGCAAGTTTAAGGCAGTAGGGCACTTGGGTTCATTGGATTCATGTAAGTTCACACTCGCCTCCAACTCGCAACTTCATTTAATCTAGCCGGTAGTGTTCATCCGTGTGGGGGAGCCAGTGTGCTTACGTCAAGGATAACACAAAGGACAAAGGCTTGAATTCGAGGCCAATGTATGCATTGTCTGACGGTGATCAAGAGAAAACTGTGTATCATGGCAGACAAATTTTGCGATGATAGTTCCAAAGGCACTCGCCTGACACGCTAATTATATCATCAATCAATAGAAGTTCATAGCGTGCTGTGGGAAGCCAATATGAACACTTGAACATATGCAATTCTTACAACCGACGTTCTCGGCCTTGGACAAAATTGTGAAATGTCAACATGTAGAAATTGTATTTTTGATCGAGTTAATAGCATTCCTAACATCTTGATACATTTGTTTTTCGATAAAAGCTTTTCAAAACCTTAATCAAAATCCTACGATTTTTGGTTTGGGCCTGTTTTCCACATGGTTTCATTTTTTTGTGAAATAATAGCTGCTTTTGCTCATGGAATATACTTGCCTATAGGTGCATCTAATTCCATTAGATTTCTTCTCTTGTTAAAGGCTTTAGAACTAGCATTTGTTGGGATGTGTTCTGATTGCAAGGTGTATAGCTAAGCAGAATTAGAGGATCGTTATCATAGCTATATAAGTTAGATGGCTGATAAATGTGATTAATATTAATTAATATCAATGGTTTATTATTAATATGTGTACAACACTCCATTTGAAACGAAAATGTGGCAGTTGCCTTCGAAAACAGTTTGAAAACTTTGTTCTTTGCTTAAAACTGAGGCCTTATCTCTGCACATCATGGATGGTATTATAGGAGAACATTTGGTTCTAGGGCTTTGTATATACATAGTTACTCAACAGTCTCTTTGACCTTAACAATCTCTTTGACTTACTTTGTGATCATTAGTTGGACATAAATATAATCTTTGACTTACTTTGTGGTCATTAGTTAGACATAAATATAATTATCTTATTTTTTTTTTTTAAAAACCAAAATCTCCCTGATATGCTAGAAGCGGAGCTCATTACGTTTTCTACGTCTACTTTGAGCATCTTATGGTGGGTTGATAATCAAAGCTGACAAATATTTCCTATTGATTTGAGAAAATATTAATCTTTATCCTGTAATGCAGTATCACACTGCAATATAACATAAATTTTTCAAAAAAATTATTATGGCATGAAGTCCTTTGTCAAAGCTTTAAAATCATTTCCTGGTGAACCAAACTGCATTATTTCATTTTGCATAAGTTCATTATCCTCCACAAGGACCTCCACACATTGAACTAATTCACGTCTTCTTAAAACTATAATGAGTTTCCATAAATTTCAAGCAATCAACCTAAATTCCAAATTTATTATATGCCGACTTAACTCTGAGGAGATGGTACAATGTACATGATAATGTATCTATCATAACCATAGATATTAATTGCGAAAGTTTGTGACATAACTATCAGTGGAAACGACCCTATTGATGCGCAAGGAGAACAGTGATGGCACCTCAATGAGGTGAATGCTGGTTTATTGTAGCTAAATCCTAAATTTTTATGCGTTAAGAGATTCACCACACAAAATGGAATTTTCTCCAGGCTGGAAATACATGTTTTTGCATATAGATATAATTTTAAAAAGATAAGTGTTTTTTTGGACATTTTTACTAAAACTGACATGTTAAATCAAATAAAT
>APFE031154635.1:0-17812 GCA_000404065.3 Pinus taeda
ATAACATAGGTTGGCTTGAATTTTTATTAAACTAAGGGGACATGTCATGAATACAAGACAACCCTGAGGTGTTTTTGCTCAATGAACACTTTTTAATACCAAATTGAAATACAAAATGCATAGAGATGTGGAAGGTAGTATAAAAGACCATTTGCAACTCAAATCACTTAGAAAGAAGGTATAACGAGGGGCAAGCATCTTTTTGAGTTCGGAAAACTGGGTTAAAAACCAAAATTTTTATCATTTTGTCAAATCAATTACAAGAAATTGACAAATAATTTGACGAATGTTAAAGAGGTTTTTTCCACAGATACATATATATATTCAGCCCCATATTAGGCTTATTTCCAATTTATGACATATGTGAAGTCTTCTACGGGCATTTTTTGAAGCACTGTTTTGTAAATTTGTGCTATGTTCTTTACAAAAGAATTCAAGAACCTAAGTAACTAGTTTTGAACTTTGACCAAGAGACTTACAAATCGTGCATTAAGACTATAAATAAATAATTCACCCAAATTTGATAAGGAAATCTTTACATTCATTCATATGTTTATGGCTTTCATTTTACACCAAATGTCCATCATAGTAAAAATTGATAAAGAGCACTCTTCATACATCCATTGTGAGTAGATGAGGGAAGGTTATAAAAAATCAATTGTGGAATTTTCTTTCCCAATGTTTACTTGTCCCATTCCAAAATAAATTTACTATAATCAATTTATAACAGAGGTTGGCTTGCATCTTTATTAAACTAAGGGGACATTTCATGAATACAAGACAACGCTTAGGAAAATAGTAGAACACACATTCAAAACTGAAATCGCTCTGAAAGAACAAAGAATGAGTGCATGGCAGTCATTCTTCTAAGATGGGTAAAACTGGTTTAGAACTTAGAAGTTGTCATTTTGTGAAATCAATTACAAGAAACTGACATAGATTTTGAGGAATGTGAAAGAGGTTTTCGTCGCAAATGCATCTGTCTTTAGGCCCACAATATTATGTCCAATTGATGACATTTTTATAGTCTTCGACATGCATTTTTCTAATCCCAAGTTAGTACATCTACACTATGTTATTGAAAAAAACATTTAAGAACTTAATTGTTACTTGTTTAGAATTTTGACCCAAAGAATTATAAATTTTGCACAAGTGTTGATAAATCACTCATTAAAATATGATTATGAAATATTTGCATGCATATGTATGTTTATGACTTGTGTTTTACACAAAATGCCCATCATCATGAAAGTTCACTTTTCATACATTTGTTGTGAGGAGATGAGGGAAGGTTATAAAAATCCAACAAAGAAATGTTCTTTCCCAATATGTGTACCTATCGCATTCCTAAATCTTGTTACTATAATAATTTTTGTAATAGCCTAAAGTTGATTTTCCATGTAATTAGAAGGCGTTATAAAGAAAAAATAAGACCAAGGTCATGGGACACATATTCCAAGCTCATTGGAGGGACAAACATTATAGTGGGAATCACTTGTGCCTAATTATTAGCTATAGAAATTGGAATTTCCATTGGCAAGGGGGAAAGGAAATAAATGGTAATTAATTAAAGAAATAATGGAAAATAGGAGAAAAGGGAGATGAAGAGACAAGAATATGCATGCAAGGGAAAATCAAGGAAAATGAAATAAAAGGAGAGAGAGAAAATTCTATGACTCTCTTAGTTACTCTTGGATAAACTCTTAGTTATTCTTGGTTAAACTCTTGGTTACTCTTAGACATTCTAGCATTCACTTGGAAATTGAGTCATTCTCACATGGACATGGAGAGAAAGAAAACCTAGATACAAGCAAAGGAAAATAAAGGAAAAGAAAAGGAGTGCAAGGAGAAGGTGAAAAAAGTAGCTACAACATGAGAACTTTGCAGGTAATAGTTTGCATGTGTGATTTACCTGCTAGGAATTGAATGCATGGTGCATGCATTTGGGTTAAATTATTATTTTGTTTTCATTGGCATGGGATTTCCTAGATTAACAATGTTTTCAAATTTAGCTTTCCATTTCCTGGATAACCATGATGTAGTGGGTCTCCTATTTGCTTGAGCTTTTGGTTGCAGAAAGATTTTGGAACTGGGTGAGGTGATCTCAATAAAATACCAAGGGTTGTTAGTGGAGATGGTTTTCTCTTGGAATCCCTTGACAAGTGGGTGGAGACAAGAAAATTTCTCTGGGTATGGTGAAAAAACTTTGAGGCATCGAAGCTCATGTTGGTTTGGTGATCTCTGGAACAATTTAAGTAAGGTCATGATGGCTTGAGGGTGGATGTGATTTAACCTTAGTATTCCCTGTTTGGTTATGTTTTGGTTTATCCCATGAGATCCCACATTCATGCTTGGAATATGGCATGGGGGTGATTGGATGAAAAAAATATTTGGTTAAGCCCAATCTATGGTCGGGTGGTTTGTGGAAGTCCCTGACTTGGTTGGAATTTCATATGTTATTATGTGTTGATTCTTATTGAGATTAATCAACACAATTTCTGATTTTATGTTGGTTTTTCATGGTTCCATTCTAGTTAAATGTTGGTTACATGCATGATATATTTCTGATTTTATGATGTGTTGTTGTTATGGATCCATTCCATGGTTTAATGGAATCTCAGTTATCTTATATGAATGCATGAGCTAATGTGTGTTGTTTCAACAAGTAATAGAGGGAAACAAGCCTTCTTGATGATTCTTTGATCAACTTATTAAATCAATGAACATATATATACATTTATTAACTATAGGTACCTCGTTTACAAAGTGCTTTCATAAATGAAAATTGCGTTTTTTGTATTTTGGATTATGATTATAGCCTGGAAATTGATTCTGGAGGCTCCAATAGGTAGATGATAGAGTTCTCAAAATTTCTGGGCAGACCTGGGCAGTGGCTTGAAGACTAGCTTAGAACTCTGGAACAAAGTCTTTGAACACATCCACAAAATTAGGGAATTTTGGCTACATCCGCATGGGGGAAGGCTTGTGCATGTGGCTAAAGCCTTCTGGATGCATGGACAACATGGCATCCATGCGACTAGGCTATAAATTTAGGTAAAAGGAAAGTTCCAACTTGAGGAAGGATTACCAATGGGCTTTTTCTAACATTTGGGTGATCAAGTGTCCTCGGAAGGTTGCAGTAAAGTGTAAGAACATTAGGCCCCACTTGCATAAGTGGAACTTGGATGTTGGGTCATGCATAATAACCCTTAGCTCATGTTTACCTTGGAGAGCTTGTAAAATTAGGTAAATGTGGGATGGGGTGGCTACAGGGTTTCATCAGAGTAGTTTCAATATCTATAAACCTTTCTCTAGTACTGGTGTTTATGGAGTGGTATCAAAACGACATTTACAACATTGGACCTTGGGGTAAGTGCAATTGGTTATGGTTATCATGCATGTAATTAGGGTTAAAATTTTGTATTATCATCTTTATTCATGCATGATGTTGATATGGTGTTGTGATTATTATATATTTTTCTAATCTAAACTGACTTGTGTAGATGTAATAGCCTCCCATGAGATACATTGAGGTATGATTTTGATTATGTCTTATATTTGGTTTATATAACATGGTATGTTTACATGAAATATAAGGCCAAAAAATGAAGAGAAAAATGGTGGACTACAGTTCACATGACTCCACGCATAAGCCCAAAGTGAAATCAATAAAATGGGAGAAGTAACTTGAGAAAAAAGGAGAAGAATATTCTCCTTGTATAGTAGATACATTGAGGAGTTCGAGGGAAAATATTAGAAATTGTAAAGCTAAAAATAATAGGTTGATATAGGAACAATAAAGACTTACAAAAACTGAATAAAAGCAAGTTGAAGTCAATGCAGTTATCCTTCAGATCCTTTCAGATTTGCAAAAGAAGGGACAACTGGGGATTCGTCATGAGGATAGGCAGGAGGAAAAGAGTAATGGGGCAGATGGAAGTAGGTCTCTGAAAATATATAGGAAGGAATGTGATGACACAATAAAAGTTGCCAGATCCTTGAGTAGATATGGATTTTATTTTAGCTCTTCTTCCATGAGAAATCATTGCCATCATTGTCAGCATCATAGGAGGAGTGAGTATTTTCTAGAGGAATTCAAGAAATCCAGACCTCCTACTTTTGATGTGGAAATTAAGCAATCAGAAGATGTAGAATCATGACTAGTTAGGATGAATATATTTTTCAAATTACAATATTACCCAGAGAGCACGAAATCCAAGATAACTACCTTCAGTCTTAAAGGAAAAAGGGATATCTGGTGGAAAGATGTTAAGAATGTTAGAGGCATCAGAGAAGAGAAGCTGACTTAGGATGAGTTTGAAAGACTCTTCAAGAAGAATTACTTGTCCAAAAGATATTATCATAAGAAGGCCAAGGAATTCTATGAGTTCAGGATGGGTTCCATGATAGATGAAGAGTACACAACCAGATTTCTAGATTTGTTGAGGTATGTTCCCTATCTCAAGGATGGGAAAAAGAAAAGACCCAAAGTTTCATCAATGGATTTCCATTAGCATTCAAAGACCATATTGAGTTTGATGATCCTCAATATTTGGAGGAATCTATTAGATAGTTGAAGCATTGTTATGCGCAGTAAAATCGTAAGCCTAATTTCAAGAGTTACTGGAAGGGTAATGAGAAGATTAAAGGATAATAGCCTAAGAAGCGAGGAATATCTCAGGATACAGGTGATAAGGAAAATGTGGCTCCTTACAAGAAGTTCAATGTAGCTGAGAAAGGACATGGGTCTTATCCTGGAGAGCATCATAATAAAGGTAGTAGCAGGAAACCATTAAAGTGTTGGATTTGTGGTAAAGACCATCACAATAAGGATTGTTCATTGTACTAGGGTGGTATGCTAAAGATCTATAGTGCTCATGAGGCACATACATTTGGAAATGTAGGTTAGAGGATTCCATAGATATATGCATAACTTGATAATAAGTAGGAAGACCATCATGAATCTCTTATTGAGATGGAAGGTAAGTTTTGTGATTGATTTGTTTTCATTTTGATTGATCTTAGATCTAATTACAATTATGTTAGTCTTGACCTGGTGGGTGAGTGTCGTTTGAATAAAGAAGTGCATGCAAAATGTTGGCTGGTGCACTTGGCTACATGGACCAAGAGAAGAGTTCATAATTGGGTGAGATCTTGTGCATCTGAGCTTAATGGTATGCCTACAAAAGCACACCTGAATGTGCTTCATTTTGGTACAAATAAAATGATTTTCGGCATGGATTGGCTATTTATTCACATGACCAAGGAATATTTCTATGAGAAGGTCGTTGAGTGCTTGGATTATTATGGAGAAAAAAGAGCCTTGCAGGGAAAGGAGAAGCCTACATCAGTGAGAATAGTTACAACTATGCAAAATAAGCACACCTGCATGAAAGGGTGTGTATTGTTTGCATTCATGTTTCAAGTGAAAAAGGGAAGGGACATGAGGATAATGAGGTCTTGAGGAAGTATCCTATCTTGCAGTAATTGTAGGATGAGTTTCCTATAGAGATTCCATATTTTCCACCTTAGAGGTGGATTTCTCTATTGAGTCGGTACCAGAAGTAGCACCAACATCTAAGGCACCATACAAGATGAGCACTTCGGAGTTGGTGGAGTTGAAGTTGCAAGATAATTGTATCTCCATTGGGTGCACCAGTGTTGTCTATAAAGAAGAAGGATGGTACTCATAGATTGTGCATTGATTACAAACATCTAAACAAGGTGAAAATCAAGAAAAGCTATTTGTTGCCATGGATTGATGATTTTTTTGATCATTTAAAGGGAGGAGTAGTATTCTCAAAGATAAATATGAGATTAGGATATCAACATGTTTGAATTAAAGAAGAATACATATACAAGACTAAATTTCGTAGAAGGTATGGGCACTATGAGTTTGTGGTGGTTCCTTTTGGTCTCAATAATACTCCAACCACTTTCATGTATTTGATGAACGACGTGTTGCACCCCTATCTAGATAAGTTTTTGATAGTATTTTTTGATGATATATTGGTATATTCAAAGAATGACGAGGAGCATGCAGAGAACCTGATAGCATTATTAATATTATTGAGAGCACATAAATTCTATGCCAAGCTCAGCATGTGCAATTTCTTTCAGTCTCATATTCATTACCAGGGACATGTTGTTTCCAAGGAAGAGATAACAATGGATCCAGAAAAGATTAAAGCTATCATGGAATGGCTAGCACCAAGTAATGTAGATGAAGTTAGATCATTCATAGGACTAGAAGGTTATTTCAAGAAGTTCATAAGAAACTTCAGATCGGCTATGCTATCACATCTTTGCAGAGAAAACGTAAGAAGTTTGAATGGACTACTGAGTGTGCAATTATCTTTGATCAAATAAACCATTTTCTTACAAACGATCTAGTTTTGAAGATTGTAGATCGTGATAAGGAGTTTTTGGTTTTTACATATGCATGAAAGGAAGGAATTGGTGGAACTCTGATGCAGGAAGGGCATGTGGTTTTCTATGGATCAAGGAAGCTGAATGAACATAAACAAAATTATGTGACCTTATGATATTGAGTTGGAAGCTATCATTCATGCATTGAAGATGTGGAGAAATTATCTCGTTGGTAGGAGGTTAGTCTTGATGAATGATCAAAATGGATTGAGGTGATTTTTTGACCAACCCAATTTGAATGCAAGGCAAGCTAGATGGTTGGATAACCTTAGTGAGTTTGATTTTGAGATCAAGTACATCAAAGCTAAAGAGAGCTGAGTTATAGATGCTCTCATTAGGAGAGTTCAGGTAAATAATATTTCAAATTTGAGATCTTATGGGTGACATTTTAAGGAGTATATTTAGGGTAGGATTATAAGAGGTAATAATAACTAGAGCAGAAGTTATAGTAGCAGGGTGAGGTTAATCAGGATGAGGAGTATCACCTCATAGCAGATGGTTTGGTGTGATTTAGTAGAAATATTTATGTGCCAGATAGCAACAAGTTGAAGAAGCTTATTTTGAGAGAGTTTTATGTCAAGCCATATTTAGGCCACTAGAGATACCAAAAGACTTTGACAATTGTTAAGAAGTTATACTATTGGCTGAATTTGAAGAAAGAGGTGGTTGAGTTTGTTGCCAATTTCTTAGACTATCAAGAGGTGAAAATTGAATGCAAGCATCCAACTGGTGTATTGCATCCTATTCTGACTACAAAATGGAAATGGGAGGTCATTTCCATGGACTTCATTACCAGATTACTTAGCACATTAAGGAAACATGGTTCCATCATGGATGTGGTTGAAAACTTGAGCAATGTAGCTCACTTTATCGAGTTGACATCTACTAATTCAACCAATGAAGTAGCTCAAATATTAGGGGGATAGTGAGGTTGCATGGAGTTTGTTACACATCATTTTTGTTGGATTGTTTAAATGACCCTTCAATTAAGGAAAAGAGTCAGGAGGAATCACAACAGGAGGATGTGACTGGACAACACTGGGGAGGAGGCTAGAAGAATGGGCCCCAGTTGTCGTTATGGGCACGTTAGCAGAACCCACAAGTGGGTTGGGTAAACATGAAATTTCCTTATCTGACACCCCCTGCAGTGGTTTTGGAGAAGGTGACAAAGGTTGTTAGAATGAATATGAGTCGTTAATTTTGACATCAATGATTTCTTATTTCTTCCCATTCTAAGGGGTGACCTCCTCATAAACACCATGCACAGTACCCTATCAGAGTTTCTTATGAATACTTCACTGATCAAACATGTGGGGATTTGCCAAGAAGTTGCATGTCTTTTATACGTTGTGACAAATTATTAGTGGTCCCAGGGATTAATATATGCAAGGGTGGGACTCGTCTGATCTGGGTGCATGGCATATTTATATATGTATACATATATTTATATAAACATTAAAGAGACTCAGTTCACATATGGTAATATATAAATATATGTATACATATATTTATATAAACATTAAAGAGACTCAGTTCACATATGGTAATATATATACGAAGCTATGTGATTTGAGTTTTGTGCATAGATATAAAAAGGAGAAGCAATAAACCCTAGTTAAATAAATTTAATCCTCTAAAAGGAATATGAAGATAGGAGACAATCTTTTTTATCCCATTCTTCTAAAAATAGAAGAGGAATTGGATTAGCAATAACCACCCCATTGGGGTAAGTGGGGTGTTTTTAGATCATTGTGAAGAGAATTCCACCATTGTAGAGAGTTTCCCATGCTTCTTTGAGTGAGAAAGAGCCCAAAAAAAGATTGAAAAGGGGAAATCCTTGTGGAGATCTATTGAGAAACATTGCTTAAGAAACTCTCTTAAAGTTTCTTTGATATTTTATTTGTAACTCTTCCACCACTAGTAATCAATAATGAGAATCCTTTTCCTACTTTTTTTTATTTGTTTTTCATCACAAGCTTGTTTTGTGTTATTTAGTTTATTTTTAGTTTAGTTTTGGTTCTGCATTATTTCCATTAAATTCAATGTTTTGTTAGTCCATATTCACTCACTAATATCATTCATTTGTTTGTATGCTCGTACTAGGAAGCAACTCGCTGCAAGGAAGGTGTTTTTGGCAGTCATAGGAAACCAAACACACGATAAAGTATCCCACTACAATCATGGAACATGGAGATGTCATATATTTTCTTATACTTCAAGTAGGGACCCTATTAAGTCCATTCAATCCTAAGATAGCCAAAGGTTTACAGATCTGACCCTCCAATTAAGGAATAAACTAGTTTTGTCAAGGTAGAAAAGATCAGTTGCAGAGCTCTTTCTTCCAACAATGTATGCACAAATTAGAATGGAACGGTGGAGAGGCCTTAGGAGTAGTTACTCAAAAAATAACCTCAAATATTCTCACCATTTATCTAAAGCCTATGCCATCAATACCATTGATGCGTTTACACGTCACTGAGAGATGCAATAGGTAGCTATACCACCATATGAACTAACAATCACATGGATCGAGGGAAGAATTTCCTCCATGATGGTTCAAAACTCCATGGTAGACTCCATAAAGACTAAAAGCTTTGAAACATATCAAAATAACCTTATTAATAAGGAAATATCTATTAAAGTCTACATACTTTGTGTGTATATATATATATATCTATATCTATCATCATATATATATTATTATTATATTATAATCACAGCGAGAAGTCCTTTTGTATATAAGTTGAAACCTTGGGAAAAATCCAAATAATAATATCACACCATGGGTTGAAAGCACAATACATATAGATTAGGGTAATTAAAATTTGTAGTGTATATCATCATATACAATAAAATGCAAGTTTTACACAAACTTATAAGTATTGCATGGTATGGTAGACCAATGATTCAAAGAAAAATGTGTCTATATAATAAGTATTCTAAGTGCAAGAAAAACCAACTAAATTACTCAAGGGGAGAACATGCCATAACTCAATTTAGAAATAAAAATTGAAAAGAAGTATGTATTATTTGAGAAAGAGAGATCTGCAATTTAAACTGAAGAACAATATGAGAAGAATGTGCAAGGTTTTCAATAGTAAAAGAATTCATGTGCAAATAAATGAAAGACCTAAATAGGTGACAGAATATAATATTATAAATATATAATATATATATATATATATAATATATTATTATAAAATTAAATATTAGATATGAAAACATTGCCCAATAAATTGTAATAAATTTTAAGATAATTTTATAGGGATGTTACATGTGGTATCAAAGTCAACTTCAAATATGATATCATTTATGATGATCATGACTTCATCTAACAATGAATGCTTGATTTTACATAGAGAGAGAATACAACCAAGAGAAGGTAGAATAGAACCATAATGGAAAAACCCCATGGAGACACTCACATAGGTGAAGAAGAAATTTATGTGCACTTTGGCAGTATGCACAAGTACCCACCATACAATTACTGAATATGATGAAATATCTACAAATCAAATTAGTGAATCTTCATGTTGGGCATGAAAGCTTGTGGAAAGAAAGTGAATAATAGGACTAATTGATTTAAAACTTGATAGAAAAATAAAATCCTAATATAGTAGAAACAATGAGGGAGGGAGAGGACAAAGGAGATACCTCAAAATTAAAAATACTTGAATAGATGGTTGAAAGTAAGGGGGGTCGAAATATGGAGGGGAGGATCATAGCTCAACAAAATTTCATTCGAAGCCTAGGAAGAAGGTCAAGGTGAATTTGCATGGAAAATTTAAAAATTTAAAACCCCAAACAAATGATGAGGAATCTAAGGAAGCAATAAAAGCATGGGAACTCAATATAAACTGATATTTTCAAATATATGAATACTCTACTGAATTTAAATCCAATTTGGATACTTACCTATTGTAGGGAAAAGCTACCATATGGGGGGAAGAGGTTAGAACAATTCACAATTGATAAGGAAAGGATGTTAATTGGTAGGAATTCTAGTGATTGTTTAATGAAAAATATTAACCGAGTGATATTTTGATGATAAGGCTAAGGAATTCCATGAATTAAAACTAGGCCAAATGTCTACAGACAACTTGGTAATTAAATTCACTAACCTATTACGATATGAGCCCTATATAAAGGAAGAAGAAGAAAATATACAATGGTTTATAAATTGCCTTCCACTTTCTTTTAAGGAATGAATCGAATATGATACACCCAAAACCATGGATGAGGCTATCCGAAAAGAAATAATTTATTACTAGAATTTGAAGCAGAGGAAGCAGAATTTAAAATCATGGCCCAACAAAAGAAATATCTATAACATTCTAGCTAAGATTGGCATGTATCCTATTTGTTAATCACATACATACAAACGATGCTTTTCCTTGTCAAAAGATTCTTTATTTGATTGGGTAGGATTTATGACAGAGCATTAAAAGTATTATTTTTTGTTGTTAAGAATGTGTTGTTGGTCAACTAACTGAACATGTTTTAGCCAGAAATAGAGAAACAAAGAGAATTTCTGGGCACATCTTGCAGAAAAACTGTCGGTTTTCCCCCAACAGAGGCATTGAACATGAGTTATCCAAATTATTTTCTTACCCATGTTGAGTTAACCCAATAGAAGTTGAAAATTTCTATAAATATTTGTCGTCGAGCACACTCTTCCTATAGAAAATACGACAGAAAAATATATTTAATTAAGATATTAGCTAAAAATAGGAAACTAAAATGTTATCATATGGAGGGTAACTTAAAAAAAATTTCATTAACGGATTGACTGAAAAAATTCTTTCCCTTTTTTTCTAAGTTCACGGGCGAAATCATCTCAAAGAATCGCTAAAGCTATCCCTAGACATATTGTAGTTACATGTTCAAAAGAAAAACCAAACCGTAATTAGGATCAGAAAATGGAGAAGTGATATCAACTTTGATTTAAAAGACTAGTAATTTGTTCTGGAATTCATATAATATTCATCGATATTAGCAAATTTTCTGTGGGAACTCTTCATATGATTCTTGTGGTGACTTTTAGCTAGTAATTTCCTCATTATCGATAGACATCCCTTTGCCATTTGATGCCTAGATATTCAGTCCATTTAAAATGATCATACTATTTGTGTTATTCATCTACTAAAGCATACATTATAAGAAAAATTGTCATAATTGAAAAGAATATCTAAAATCCTATGTTTGTTATGAAAAAATAGAGATAAAAATGGGCTTGCAGAAATGCCCTCCATGAGCTTTATAGAGGAATTGTTTAAACATAAGAGAATATACTAGGAGTTCTCTGTGTGTGTGTGTGTGTGTGTGTTTGTCTGTCTTCTGTGTGTCTCTCTCATGTATATATATAATATATATTCATATACAAATATACTACATAATACAACATATAATATAATAATATAATTATATATATATATATATAAATAATATATATATATACTTACAAAACTCCTTCAGAATTTTGAACTCTTAGAAGTGTTTATAGAAATGTTATCAAAATTGGTATTCCAAGTTTTTAACTGAATGACTGGTTAGAAAAAGCATTCCAACCCTCTTATTGAGTATTTTTCAGTTATCTTTATAGGAAATCATTTTTCTGTTAATTTGACACATTTTTTTACTTATAGTTTTCTAATTTTTGATTTAAAAAAACCCACTGTGTATAAACACTACAAGGCTACCTTCTAAATGTGAAATACCCACTTAGTTGACCAAAATGCAAGTCTGAGATCTATCCTTGGTATTTTTGAGTCCTTTAAATGGTAGAGAATATGTTTCTTCCTCCTATGGTCTAAAGCAAGTCTATCTTTGTCTCATAACATTTTCATGGAGTCCATACCTTTATAGATTTGTCTTATAACTATAAAAATGGGCTTAGAAAAATACCAACCATGAGCATTATAGATGAAATTTTTAAAACATAAGGGCATAATAAATGGAGTTATCTCTCTCTCTGATATAAAAATATATATAATATATATATATATATATATATACAAAAAAATTATTACTGAATTATATAAACTCTTTATTAAGTGCCTACAACGATGTTCCAAGATGCCATTACAAATTATAACTAAATGACTAGTTAGTAAAATGCATACCAATCCTCATTTCGATGTATTTTGATATTTGATAGGACGTTTTAATTGTAACTTACACCTCGTTAATTCTATTCCAATTTGGATTTAAAAATCTTGTTGTGTAAATACACTACAATATTACGTTCTAAATGTTAAATGCCTGCATAGTTGACTAGAATGCAAGCCTGCGTTATATCCCTTGGTAATTTTAAGTGCTTTTATTTTTAGAGAATATGTTTCTTCCTCCCATATTCTTAAAAAAGTTCATATTTGTCTTATAAAATTTGCATGAAGTTTATAACTTTATAGATATTTCTAAGCCAAGTTTTATATATTTTACAAATTATTCTTTACAGAACAATTCAAGAACATAGTAACATATTGAAAAACCAGGTGTATATTGAGGTGGAAAATAGTAGAACACACCATTTTCAATTCAAATCACTCTGAAAGAACGAAGAATGAGGGCATGGAAAACATTTTTCTAAGCCAAGAAAAACTGGTTTGAAAACTAAGAAATTATCATTGATCAAATCAACTGCAAGAAACTGACACAAAATTTGAGGAATGTGAAGGAGGTTTTTTTGTCACAAATGCATCTGTCTCTAGTCCCATAGGATTATTTCCAATTGATTGCATATGCGTAGTATTCGTATATTTTCACTCTGTACTTGACAAAATAATTTGAGAACTAAAGTGACTAGTTTTGAATTTTGACCAAGAGAATTACAAATTGTGCACAAGTTTAAATAAATCATTCATTCAAATATATCCGTAAAATATTTTTGACTATTTTTATGTCCATCATAGTAAAAGTTATTAAAAGTGCACTTTTCATACATATACTATGAACAAATGAGGGAAGGTTATAAAAATCCAACAAAGGAATGTTCTTTCCCAATATGTGTACCTATCCCATTCCTAAATCGATTTACTATAATCATTTCATAACAGGGGTTGGCTTGCATTTTTCTTTAACTAAGGGGACATCTCATGAACACAAGACAACCATGTGATGCTTTTGCTCAATAGACATTTGTTTAACCAAAATTGGAAAACCAAGTGTATAGTGAGGTGGAAAATAGTAGAAAACACCATTTGCAACTGAAGTCACTCAGAAAGAAGGAAGAATGAGGGTATGGTGGAAATTTTTCTGAGATCAGTAAAACTGGTTAGAAAACTAAGAAATTGACATTTTTTCAAATCAATTACACGAAACTGACATATAATTTGTGTAATGTGAAAGAGATTTTTGTCACAAATGCATCTACCTTCAACCTAATAGCCTTATTTATAGTTGATGAAATTTGTATAGTCTTCGGTGGGCATTTTTACTAGCCTAGTTTTGTACATTTTCATTATGTTCTTGATAGATCAATTCAAGAATTTAAGTCACTAGTTTTGAATTTTGACCAAGAGAATTAGAAATTATGCATAAGTCTAAATAGATCATTCATTCAAATATGATTGCACAATATTTGTGTGCATAAGTACGTTTATGGCTTCCATTTTACACCAAGTGACCATCATAGTAAAAGCTATTAAAAGTGCACCTTTTACACATTTGTTGGGAGCATATGAGCGAAGGTTATAAAACTCCAATAGAGGAATGTGATTTCCAAATATGTGTAAATTTCCTATTCCCAAATACATTTACTATAATCATTTCATAACAGGGACTAGCTTTCATTTTTATTAAAATAAGGGGACATCTCATGAATACAAGACAACCCTGAGGTGTTTTTGCTCAATAGGCACCTTTTTAGCACAAATTGGAAAATCGTGTGTATAGTGAGGTGGAAAATAGTAGAAAACACCATTTGCAACTGAAATCACTTTGAAATAAGCAATAATGGTGGTATGGTGGGAATTTTTCCGAGTTGGATGAAACATGTTTAAAAACTGAGAAATTGTCATTTTGTTAAATCGATCGCAAAAAGTTGACACATAATTTGAGGAAAGTGAAAGAAAATTTTATCAAAAATACATTTGTCTTTAGTCCCATAGGCTTATTTCCAATTAATAACATCTGTATAGTCTTTGGCGGGTATTTTTGTAAGCCTAGTTTTGTACATTTGCACTATGTTCTTGATAGAAAATTTCAAGAACTTAAGTCATTAGTTTAGAATTTTGAGCAAGAAAATTACAAATTGTGCATAAGTGTTAATAAAATATTCATTCAAATATGATATCAAAATATTTGTGTGCATATGTATGTTTATCACTTGCATTTTAAACCAAATGTCCATTATCGTAAAAATTGTTAAAAGTGTACTTTTCATACATTCGTTGTGAGCAGATGAGGGAAGGTTATAAAAATCCAACAGAGGAACGTTCTTTCCCAATATGTGTAACCAATATATTCCCAATTCCATTTACTATAATCATTAGGGGTTGGCTTGCATTCTTATTAAACTATGGGGACATCTCATGAATACAAGACAACCTTGAGGTGATTTTTCTCCACTAGCACCTTTTTAGCCCAAGTTGTAAAACTAGGTGGATAATGAGGTGGAAAATAGTAGAACACACAATTTCCAACTGAAATCACTCATAAAAAAGGAAGAATGAGGGTATGTCAGACATTTTTATGAGATGGGTAAAACTAGTTTAAAATTGACAAATTGTCATTTTGTCAAATCAATTGCAATAAAATGACACAAAATTTGAGGAATGTGAAAGACATTCTTGTCACAAATGGATCTTTATTCAGCCCCATAGGCTTATTTCTAATTTATGACATATGTATAATCTTTAACAAGCATTTATATAAGCCTAGTTTTGTACATTTTCACTATGTTAACAAACAAATTCAAGAACTTAAGTCACTAGTTTGAAATTTTGACTAAGATAATTAGAAATTGTGCACAAGTGTAAATAAATCATTCATTCAAATATTATCATGCAATATTTGCATGTGTATGTAATTTTATGGCTTTCATTTTACACCAAATGTACATCATAGTAAAAATTGTTAAACATGCACTTTTCATACGTCTATTGTTAGCAAATGAAGGAGGGTTATAAAAATCCAATAGAGGAATGTTATTTCCTAATATGTGTACCTATATAATTCCAAAATCCATTTACTATAATCATTTCAAAGCAGGGGATGGCTTGCATTTTTATTAAACTAAAGGGACTTATCATGAATACAAGACAACCTTGAGGTGTTTTTACTCAACGAACACCTTTTTAGCCCAAATTGGAAAACGAGGTGCATAATTGGATGAAACATCTTAGAAAAAACCATTTAAAATTGAAATCACTCATGGAGAATGAAGAATGAGAGTATGGAAGGAATTTTTTTGAGGTGGGTGAAACTAGTTTAAAAACTGTGAAATTGTCATTTTGTTAAATCAATCGCAATAAATTGACACATAATTTGAGGAATGTGAAAGAGTTGTTTTTTGTCAGGAATGCATATTTCTTCACCACCAAAATTTTATTTCCAATTATTTACATTTGTAAAGTCTTCAACGAGCATTTTTCTAAGCCTATTTTTGTGCATTTTCTCTTTTTTCTTGACATAACAATTCAATAACTTATGTCACTAGTTTAGAATTTTGACTACGAGAATTACAAATTATGCACAAGTGTAAACAAATAATTAAGTCAAATATGATAAAGCAATATCTGTGCACATATTTATGTTTATATATTTCCTTTTACACCAAATGTTCATCAAAGTAAAAATTGTTAAAAGTTCACTTTTCATACATCTGTTGTGAGAAGATGAGGTGTTGACAGTGCTGAAAGCCAACAATAGTGAAGGGGGTCTCCCCGATGTGAAGTCCCAATTTAACCTCACACCATTGGAATAAGAGCCCCAACCATAATACCACTGGTTTCCAGAATTGATGGTCTCAAAGATGTACCTTGGCTACAATGAACACATAAGATGGTATACACATGAATTGGTGATAAAAAGTGTATGAACTTTGCGAGATATCAAATGTAATGTATGAACGGTTCGTTCACATCAAAGAGAAAAGAGTGGGCCTCGTGGAAGAAATTAATAGTACTAAATTAGAAGAGACACATAAAAATCATAAAAAAAATGTTAGTTGACCTACAAAATAGTTCACAAGATAACAACGAACATGATAGCATAAACAACACACATTCAACAAGATATGTATTGATGCCAACACATTATTTCATTAACATTAGTATACATGAAACAACATACATTGTAAACATATAAAGAGTAGTATTACAACACTCATGACATATGCATAAAAGCATGTTGACTCTTAGATCTTCTCATTATAAAGTGAAAGTTCCAAGCATACAATTACATTGACATGACACTAGCCACTATAGTGGAGCATGAATCCAACACTTTCTTACCCAAAGAATGATACTCTTCCTATGCTATAATAGAGAGTACAAGACTACAAATCTTAGGATCCAAGCACTTTGTTTGAGTTATGAGGATTTATTTATAACAAATGAGATGACCCTCCATCTACCTTTCTGACTTTTGAGCTTCCCTCATGACTCTCAGACTTATTTAGTCCTTATTCTAACTATTGACTCTTCAAATTCCACATCTAACTCTTGGAATTCCACTTACATACTTTATTTTCAAATACAACAAGACAAAAATTCATATATGACAAAAATGGGTAGAGCCTAATAATAACTCCTATATATATTAAGCTTGTGTTTGAGGAAAATCTAGCTCAACAACTTTAACTTGTAATTTTGGAGTCACATATTGATACCAAGCTTTATATTGTGAAATTGTCTAAGATTCAACTAATAATGGACTCTAGGTTCCATAACATATGGGTAAATGGTTTCGGAACCATTTTGTGCTTCTTTATGCAACAAGAACATTTTCATATTGACCTTAGCAGTCCCACCTATATACTTCTACGTGTTCTGTCTATTGATCTACAAGTCTTCTTTGGTAGTGACATGCTTCAACTTGTTCAAGCATACCTTAATTTCATCCCTGACAACTTTTCTGCCCTTTATCTATGAAAATGGACCTATTGAGGGGATCTTATGCACCCGAACTGAGGAATCTAAACTATTGTATAACTGTGCAAAAGCAACTAAAATTTTGGCCATGAAAGTATTGAGTTTCTTGTTACTTTGTATGAGCATTCTGAACTCTACCTTCTCCAACTTTTCTTCTTCTCTTGTCTTCTTGTCCAACTATGCTAGTGTGTTCCTGTACTTGGTTACCCATTCATGGATCGTGATAATGGTTTCACTACAAGAAAAAAGGTCATTGGTAAGGGTTATGCCTGTGATGGCCTTTAAGGTCT
>APFE031154645.1:0-13091 GCA_000404065.3 Pinus taeda
TTTGGGATGATTCTTGGCATAAATTTCGTAAAATTTATGCCAAAGAACATCTTCAAGATATAAACAATGATATGCAATCTCAGGGGGTAATTCTTGTGTTTAATTACTAGGAAAATGTCTCACCAGAGACCAAATATCATTGATGGCAATCTCCCTCCTCTTGGGATATGCCTTGAGCATCCCAAGCTCTTGAACAACTCAAGGAAAATTTTCTACATCAGCAAATTCACTTTTCTAAAGATTCAAACAAACTTTGTTGGGGATATTGGCCACAAGGTTCTTTCACCATCAAAGAAGCTTACTTTCGTGTGGCCAATCACACTCACACTTTAAATTAGTAGGTATGGTGTAAAATATGGCGTTAGGAGCTTTGGCCCAAGATAGTTTATTTTCTTTGGATTCTCCTCCATAGAATAACATTAACTAGGGATAAGCTTCTATGCAGGGGTTATGTTGGTCCCTCACTCTATTTCTTATGTTGATCTAGTGAAGAAAATCGTGAACATATTTTCCACTCTTATCCTCTAGCCCGGGATCTTTGGAACTAGCTCTTCAATATCTTTAGACAAGCTTTTCAATTGGATACTTACCCCCCAGACTTAATCAGTAATTGGCCTCTTTCCCAATTATACAATCCCATTCTCAATAGAGCTTTGATTCTTACACTTGGCTCTGTCCTATGAATTCTTTGGAAATAACACAATCAACATATCTTCCACAACTCTCATGACTCCAACCTCTCCCTTTGGAATACCTTTATTCATAATCTTATAAAAACAATACTTGACTCTAATTGGTTGGTCTCAAACTAGAAAGTACAAGAGTCTAAGGTGTCTATTCTTTTTGTCCTCAATTTTCCCACTTTCGCTACCCAACTCCCCCCACCCCCTCCTCCCCCATCTACTCCCCTCCCAGTTGCAGTAGTCTTCCCCTCCTCTTAATTTTATCAAATTAAACTTTGATGGTACCTCTAAGGGAAACCATGGTCCTGCAAGCTACGGGGGAGTCTTTCACTCAGAAACATGAAACATTATTCACCTGCATTTTGGTTACATTGGCCACAATAGCAATAATGCAATGGAAACCAAAGTTCTTGAAATAATGTTGAGAATTGCCTCCAACATTAATTTCTCTCGTCTAATCCTCAAAGGTGATTCTCATATTGTAATTTCCCTGATTATAAGCTCCTTTATGGATCCTTCTCTATCAAAATCACTAAAAGTTGGTGAATGAAAAGCTCCTTGAATCTCATCGAGCAACTCCTTCCTCGAATCTTTGTTGTTATTCCCTCACATATTTGTGAATTGACTAATTGATTCATAGATAGATTAGCTAATGAAGGTTGTGCTTCACTCTCTATGTTCAACCATTCTTCTTGGTCTTCCTTCACCCCTTCCTCATTAAAATAGGAATGCCAAGAAATAGAAGCTCAAGATATCAATACCCTGATGCAAGTGATAATCAATGAAATAAATGGAACTAAGCTATAGTTATGTTTTCCTTTACTTCCATGCTCAGTTTGATTTTCTTGTTAGCATAGATTGTACTACTCAACAATGTTGTTATTTTTGTCTCTTGTTGTTGATCTCTCCATGAATGGGGCAACAAATGATTTTGGTCTCTGCTTTTTATGAATTCTTTTTTAATTTTGCAAGTTCTTAACTCTTTACTACTTTTAGTCCAGTTTTCAAAATGGCAATTTATAAATAATAATCTTACTAAACTAATATAAATATTTTCTATTATAATAGAAAAATAACTTTAAAAATCAAATTAAATAATATTAGATTAAAAAAAAATTACACACAAAAATATCTTTATCTCTTACCAACTTGTTGGAAAAAAACTTTGTAGATGTTGATACCATCAGCAATGACAACTAATGAATTAACAAAACCTGAAGTTGCAATTGATATAATAAAGTCAATTCACATTTGAAATTAACATTAAATTATGTGGAAGATGTGTTTCTAAGTGTATATGGACGAGGAGATGTATTCAACTTTACTTTGAATCAATTTAATATTAATGCTATCCTATCTCCTTAACTTTATGTCAATGAAATTCCACAATATTTAAATGACTTGCTTAAAAACTTTGTAAATGTTAGATAGTATCTAAGGTCTTGTTGTTCATCGCAACAAGAAAACAATTGAAAATAATATTTTATGGAGGATGTATGACTAAGTGTATCTCCAAGGCTAAGGAGGATATATTCAATGTTTTTTAATTTATATGAATTAATTTAGTATTGAAGTTCGCCATTAAAAAGTGGCGTAATCGATTTTTTTTGTTTTTTCCCTAATGGATGTGAATTAGTTTAGTATTAAATGTTATGAATAATTAAATTAAAATTTTAGAAAAAAATTAATAATGATAATAGGTATATATATTATATTAATTTAATTGTTAAATAAATTATATAGTATAAGAAGATTAAAACAATATATTATAACAATTACAAACCCAACTTAATTTACTAAAAAAAACGATATGTATTTTTTTATTTATAAACAATAAATAGTATTAATATCATAAAAATTATAAAACTTAAACTTCTGCAATAAAGATTGAACCAATTAAATAATGTTTTTATAAGGTGAATGAGTGTTAACTAAATGAGGGTTCGCGATGAAAGGGAAAATCTTCACCCTCGACCGATGTCCTCTGCTTTATTTTTAATTTACTTCGTCAAAAATTTTCTCTCAAACATTTAAGTGGGAAAATAAGAAAATGTTATTTATGGTGAATATTTGATTTGATCTTTTAATGAAAAGCATGGTGTGATATAAGTGATCTTTCCAGGTTTTGGATGGGAATTCTATTTATCATTAGGGACTAAAGAGAGCCTTGAGAGTAAATGAGTGTTGAAACGCTTTTTTATAGGAATCTATCTCGATTATGTATTTATTGATTAATGGTTAAGAGGTAGAAATAATATACCAACATCGCTTTTGAGAATTATAATATTTGCCCAATCACATAATAATTGAGATTGGTTAATTATGGGTCAAGAGTTGAATAAGAAGGACAAGGAAATTAGATTTTTGATAAAAGGAGGAAAGGAAGAGATAGTTGAAATTTATGTTAAATTAAGAATAAAATATTTAATAATTAATATATAGTTAAAATTTCAATAAAGAATTAAAATTAAAGAATAAATTTATATAAATAATTTTCGAAAATGGAAAAATTATTAGTTCTAATATTGACCATGTTCTTCGTTAGATAAATTAAATAATGATAGAGAATGATTGATTATGGACCAAGATTTGAACAAATAGGACTAGAAAATTATGTTAAAAAGAGGGATTAATAAGAGATAATTATTTAAAATTAATTAAAGAATTGAAATTACATGAATAATTTTTAAAAGGGAGCCTAGATAAATTAATTTCATATAAAAATTATATAAATGTGTTTTGTTATTGTGAAATTTCACATGACGATTAAATTAAGGATTATTAAGATGAAGGGAGATTAATGGATCAATAAAGAAATTCTTATTTTATGGTTGATGGATAGAAAATAGAGCTAGAAACTTAAAGAGGTTAAGAATTAAAGAAGAGAGCGTAATAATAAATTTTACGGGGCTAAGAGGTAAAAGAAACTTTGAAGATGAATAAAAATTTATTTGAGGGATAAAGAGAACCAAAATTCTTTCAGTTGATCAACAAAAGGGAGAGAAAAAAGGAGGTACATGGGAAGGGGGATTGAGGTCAGGGTTGGGTCAAGAGTCGTGAGTGAGATAGTAGATGACAAGTTTCCAGGATTTGTTGAGCCTGTAACCATTTTCCCTATTTAAACCAATTTTTTTCATTTATTTGAGATTTTAGGTCCCTTTTGAAAGTTTCGTCTTCCAAATAATTTCTTTTAAGCATTAAATATTAATTAATCATTTTTGTTTATTTGGTTAAAGTTTGTTCTTTTCAAAATGTTATGTTATTTTCAAAAAGCTTTCCTTCCTAATTTGTTATTTTAGATAGGTGGACAATTTTCTTTATAAAATATAACTATTTTGAACATGATGATGATGATGATGATGATTAACGTCTGCTAAGACCAATGTGGTGTATCGAACCTCAAGAAAAGAGTCTAATTTTGTCATTCTTCAAAATCTTGTTTCTGTGATCAAGGAGAAGGGAAAGAAGCTCTCCAAGATCGCTATAATTGGGTTGTCTTAATAAGTCAAGAAGATTGGAGGTGTGGCTGATGATAGAGAATTGAGATCGGATGTGGGCAAGAGTTGGGAAGTCTAAAAGGAAGTGCTTTTCATCTTCCACCTTCTTAGTATCACAAATCTGACAGATTTTATCGTCCCAGGGAGTCTTGGGAGTAGATCACCACCCGGTCTCACTTCGAAGATCATGAGAATTAGTTCTTATCCTAGCGATGTTCATTTTGTTCTTAGTGTTGGTCAACATAGAGAGATAATTTTGGTTATCAAGGGTGGGGTTGATCACCTCCTTATAGTATCTTAGCTTCATTTTACCCTCCAGTTCCTTACCATCCCACATCTTGCCCTTAAAATTGGAGGTAGTAGTATCTTTTATATTATATTTGCTTCCCATGATGATCTCCTCCTTAATCCCCCAAAGGTTGAGCCAAGACTAGGCATCCTTATGCCATACGCGCTTGAGGCGCAGGTAGGGTTTTGACTAAATTTAGAAGCAATTTTTGGGAGCCTCTTGGATTCCATGTTGTAAAGCTTCTTCTTATATATCATATATATAAACATAGTCGTACTTTCAATAGGGGACAAGCCCGCTTCGATCAAGAGGATAGGATAAGGATTATTTCCCTTGATCTTGAGGTTATAGGTTATGAATTTCTTTTGGATCATCGCAATCTTTCTCCATGACTCTCCAGATATGCTACAACCCCAAACTTCACATCCGTATAAGACAACAAGGGTGACGAGAGTCTCAAAGAGGAACCTCTTTTTACTCCAAATGTAAAGATCGTTCCAACATCCAATAATTCTTTTCTCGATGCTATAATTCCAATTGAGTTGATGAAAGAAGTGAATACCAAAATATTTATAAGAAGAAACCTACTCTAGACAATGGTTATCATAGACAAAACTACCTTGGGTGATCTTTTTGGATTTAATGATCATGACTTTTGTCTTGTCTGTATTAAGTGTCAGACCCATCTTGGAGCAGTAGAAATAAAGAGTCTTAAGCTACTTGTCTAGGTCATCATGGATTTTTGCAAGAAGAACGATATCATCAGCATAAAGGATAAGAGTAATGATTATGCCAGCGAGCTCGGTTCCCTTACAACCTGCAATTTCCAGACACTCCTCTAGCTTATCGATGTAAATACCAAAAAAGGGTAAGGGATAGGGGACACCCTTTCTTAAACCCGATATTTCATTTAATATATTTAGACCACCCTTCATTGGTCTTAAGCTTGGCAATGACAGTCTAGTAGAGGCAGATCAGTACAATCCTTTTTCATCAGGAACCATGATCTCTTCAAGTCTCGCCAAAGCTTATCTCAAAGGACAATGTCAAAAGCTTTTCTAAAGTCCACAAAAAAACATAAGAGATCGGTTTTACTATTGCGACATTCCTTTGTAATGATCCTGAGAGTGACAAGGTGGTCGATAGTCAAGTGTTGTCTCCTAAAACCATATTTCCCTTTAGCCCTTTTACCCTGGTTCTTAAGCCAAAGGCTAAGCTTCTTTTCTAAAATGAACCCATAAAGCTTGGCTAGGATGTGGTTAATCATAATGGTTCTATAGTTAGAGGGAACACTTTTGTCCCCATTTTTAAAGATATGCACAATAAGGCTTTTCATCCAAAGCTTAGGAAAGCCATTCTTTACAGCCAAATTGAGGATCTTGTGGAGATGAGGAATGAGGATATATCTTCCCATTTTAAAGATCTCAGCTTGGTATCCTTCAATATATTTAGCTTTCCCATTAGCGAGCTTATTAATCGCAGACTCAACATATTCCAGAGAAAATATATCATCCCTAATATGAGTGTTTAAGATGGTTCCCATGGTGTTCGGAGAGTCATACATCTTAAGATGGTTATCCCAATTTTCTAAAGGGATAGAATGATTATCTTTAGTTCTACGAACAAGCACATTCCACCAAAACTTTATGGGCGCAACTTTAGAAAGGTGGAGACAATGCTCTTGTATCTTATTAATATATGACCTTGTAGAATTGAGGCTTCTGTGATCCATATCAAATTTTTGAGAGATTCTTCAGCTTAAATCACATAAGAATTCATTTGTCGACACGTTTCGAACCAACTAGTGTGGTTCATCGTCAGGACAAGTTGAAGAAACTGATCCAGTCTTAGCATGTTAAATAGTGTGGGCAGAGTCTCCAACGGCTAAAATGACTAACAACTCAATTTGAACTTAGGACCTAGGACACATTATTATTCAATAATTTAATATTATTTTTATTATTAATTATTACATATATGACAAAAAGTCAAATTAGGTAAAACATAAGATGAAATAATATCAAGTGGTTGGTTAAAAATTAATTTATTTATTTATTCAAATTAAATGTGAATTAATAAATTATAATAGTATATAAATAATTAATATAATATAAATAATATATATACGATATAATAAATATATTATATATATATATTATTATATAATATATATAATATATATAAGTTATATTAAAGTTTAATAATTCAAGCTGTTATTTAAAAAAGTTTAGATTTGTTAATTTAATTAATTATTTATAGTGAAGAAAGTCAAATTAAGGTAAAATATAAAAAATAATCCCATGGTTGGTTTTAAATATTTATCTAAATAAATTATTAAATATAAACATACATAAATAAAATATATAATAATTTTTTTCTCAGTAATCTAGCTATATATTATATATCAGTGAAAAATTTTACATTCAGGATGACAATGTGCCCAAGGCCAACAGTGGCGCTATGGGCTTGACAATCACATAACAGCACTTCCCGCGCAGGGGCATTACTATGATACCCAAAAAGAGCCATTGAAACATCAACAAGACTTCGACCAGACTAAAACCGCCCACGCAGGGGCACGATACCTGACTGAAACTGCCCACGCAGGGGCATAGGAGCATAACAAGAAATCCCACACAGGGGCCTCAAAAGAGATTCAAAGACTTCCCTATCAGGTTTACCCAGAACAACGCAAGCATAACCAGAACCGGAGAAAACATAAAGCATGGCCATGGACATAACCAGTACTGGAGAGAACCAAAACATAACCTGAACAACGCTTGGTGAGGAGGATGTGGTCCAACAGAGGGCTATTCGGGAGGCTTTTCCTCCACCACTTCACACCAGCGATATTTCTCCCGCAGAGTTTCCTAGTCCTCCTCAGCTTCTTCCTTGGTGGTCGTTGCTTCCTGAGCCTGAGGGCTTTTAGAAGCTTGCCTAGGTGCCTCCTCAGGTGGCTTTTCTTCCGCGCCCAAGCTTCCCACAGAGATCCTCTCCATACTGCTCTCTCCTCCATCTTCGTCCTGAGATTCCTCAAGAAGTAAGACTGATACATGAGCATTAATGCGGGGTCTGTCCTGCGTGCAGCCAAAAGAGAAGATGGCAGACCCGAAAGCGGGTGCAGGGGCTGGCTCAGCATTAGGACCGCTCGAGTCCATGAACTGGCTTGCCTGAATGGGGGTGGCCTGAATTCCTCTATGACACTGGCAGCAGCAGGATTGAACTCGTGGTCGTGAGGCTGGAGGGCGAGCCGGTCTTCCGCGGGCCGGACCCCTTCTTCGAAACATTTTTGCAGGGGCTGCAGGGGCAGGTATGAATGCAGGTGCGGAATTGACGCAGCGCCCCACTGTCCAGAGCCACCGCCGAATTGTGCCCAAACAACAACCAGAAAACACGCCGATGTTGCCCAAAAGATTAGAAGCCTGGAGGATGAGGCAGCTAACAGCAAATTGTTCTCCATGTCTCGGCATTTCTCCCTTAATAACATCCCAACGATTCCCTTGGAGCTTGTACTCCTCAGCTGCAAGTTGCAGTCTCCCCATGGTATCATAACTCTCATTGAATGCCTGCCGCCTCCCTTGTAACGACAGTCCATGGCGGCGAAGGTTTAATTCAATGCTCAGTTTGGACACGAGGCAGCACATGGCTACCATGTGGCTCCTCTTCAACACACGTCCCGTCACCCGCATCCGGGGAATATATATATAATAATTAAGGTTATACTATTAGGTTATTAATATACAAGTTTGGATTACAAGATAATTTAATTGAATTATTTAATAATTATTAATTAAAATTATCATATATATATAATAATATATATAGATAATATATATATATATATATATATATATATATATTATTATAAAAAGAAATATATATATATATATATATTATATATGTTAAAATTAATAATACTAGGTTGTAAAGTTACAAAAAAAAAATTATTTATTAAAATTTAATGATCGAAATTTTTAAGGCTAATGTTTATGGAAATAAGTTAGTTAGGTAAAAATATAAATAAACTAAATTTTTAATAGTTTGGTATAAAAATAATTTATCTGAATTTAAAAAATAAATAAATAAAATAATTAATTAATTTAAAATTTGATTTTAATAATTATATATATATAAATATAAAATAATATTGAGGACGAGAATTTCCAACTAATAATTTTAAATCGGTTAGATTAAAGGCAATTTATTTTAATTTATTAAAATCAATTATATATATATATAGTATATATAGGTATAATAGTAGTATATAATTAAAAATTAAATAACAATAATTTTGAATTGAACACGTATAAGAATATAAATATTTATGAGTGGGTTATTTAAAATAAATTATTTAAATATTACTCATATATAAAAAAAATTTAAAAAAAAAAAAAAAAAATAATAATAATAATGAATAAAATAGAGAATAAATAACTAATAATAATAATAATAATAAAAATTATATATAAATAAAAAGAGTTCAAAAATGAGGCGGGGGCAGAAAAACCGACTACGAAGAGAGTGCTGGAATCCAGCACCTACTGATTTTCCAGCCATCATCTCGATTGAGATTACTCGGCCTCTTCTCAATCTCAATAGCTTCCCTAAATTTACGATGATGGAACTGAGCAATTTTGGCGACAACCTTGGCCTCCTCAATACACACCTGATGCTTGGTCTTTTCCACATGCTCTCCTAAAGCCGAAGACTTGGACCTCCCATGTCTTAGGTTAGCCGCATGTTCGCAAATCCTTTGATGGATGGAGTGCCCAGTTTCCCTAATATAGGGGGTCCCACATGAACAAGGGATCAAGTAGACACCCTTCATGTCCTTAGGGTTAAACGGATCTTTCACCGATCGGAGGGAATTGCGAATGGTTCTGAGGGGCCTAAAGGTTGAGGGAATATCATACCTTTTAAGGATCTGAGCAATCTTGTCTGTGGTTCCTTAGACATAGGGAATATGGACACCTATACGACGCTCTTTAGGCTCTTTCCTACCCAACGCATTTTTAGAGGCTTTTCGGAAAGCCTTTTGTCCTAGGCGCATACTATATCCATTCTCCACAAAGACATTAAGGAGATGGGATCTCTCCTTATCAAAGCTCTCACAATCAGATATCCTAAGGGCACGAGTAGCGAGGGTGTTAAGAACACCCATCTTTTGAGCAGGGAAATGATGGGAATCAGCATGAAGATATTGCTCAGTATGTGTTTTCTTTCGGAACACCGAGTGTGATAGATAGCCATCCTTATTCCTAGATATAAGAATATCCAGGAAAGGGAGGCAACCATTGACCTCTTTCTCCATGGTGAACTTAACGGCAGAGGATTGGCTGTTGAGGTGATTAAAGAACCGATCCAACTCCTCAGGGCCATGGGGCCAGATGACATTAGTGTCATCCACATACCTTTTCCAAAGCTTAGGAAGAAGACGAGCTGAGGATAAAGCTTTGGCTTCGAAATCTTCCATAAAAAGATTCGCCACAATAGGGGAAAGAGGGGAGCCCATGGCAACAGCACACGTTTGTTCAAAGAATTCACCCTCGAAGCAGAACAACGTGGAAGTGAGACAAATCTCAACCAGATGCGTGGTATCGGGATCTGTTAGACGATAGATCACTTCCAAGGCCTCCTTTATAGGGATACAAATATAAAGGGAGACCACATCAAAGCTGACGAGAATGTCCTTGGGGCCAAGCTTAATATCCTTAAGCTCCTTAATGAAGGATGCAGAGTCTTTCACGAAGGACTCAGTGCGGCCAACCAAAGGCTTGAGTTTAAGGGCAAGGAACTTGGCCAAAAGATAAGTCGGACCGCCAATGGTGTTGACGATAGGCCTCAAAGGGGCCCCTTCCTTGTGAATCTTTGGTAACCCATAGATCCTAAGGGTAATGGGACTTCTTTCAATGAGCTTGTGGCACAGGGAACTCACCGAATCATTAGATTTGATGGCGAGAGCCACTGCCCTAGAAATCTTCTTTAGAGGGTTCTTGGAAAGGTTTTTATAACTGCCACTATTGTGGAGATGATCTAGCATCTTCCTCCGGTAATCATCTTTGTTAAGGATGACCGTAGCTCCTCCTTTGTCCGCCTTCAGAACGACAATATCTTTGTTCTGATTTAAGGATTTTAGGGCAGAGAATTCCTCATTGCTGAGGTTTTTACGAGGGGGTTTAGCCTTCCTAAGGACGACAACACAATCCTGTCTAATAGTGTCCTTGATGTTATCAGGAAGATCCCTAATCCCGAACTCCACGTCGCAAATAATGTCCTCCACCGGGATTTTTCTAGGGGCTAGGGCAAAGTTTAGACCTTTGCCTAAAACACTGAAAACCGAAGGGGAAAAAGAAAAGCTAGAAAGATTAACGACCTTAGAATTGCGGGACATAACCTCGTCTACATTCAAAACCTTATCGCTCTGGTTACCATCATTACAAAAGGATTCTGATCCATTATGATATAAAATACTATTATTAATATTGCATGAATTATCATTATTATTATTAGAAAGATTATCATCTGAAATAATATTATCGCCCTTATTATCATCAATATTAATATTATTATTAGGACTATTATAAAAATTGTTATTATTATTATTAATAATAATGTTATTCGAAATAATATTATTCTCATTAATAAAAAAATTATTAGAATTATCTAGATTTTTTATTATCAAGATAGTGTTGTGAGTATTTAATAATAATATTATTAATGTTCTTATTACAAATGTTAGAATAACAAAAAAAATTATTTTCATTACACATAATAACATTATTATGCTTAATAATATTCATATTAAAAATGTTAGAATGTAAATCCCTATTCCTATCGATCACGTTATCATAATTACTATCAACGTTATTATAATCACTATCTACGTTATTATTATTACTATCCCTATAATAATGTAAATTTTTATTAACCACGCTATTAATATTACGCTCATTACACTCACTGTTAATATTATTAGTATTACATTTACTAACCTCGATTTTATGGTTGCCATTACGACCATTCTTAAACACTTTGCTCTGTTCTTCCTGGTTATTATCGCTATCTATAACACCAAACGCGTTATAATTTTTATTATCAAATTTAAAACGATAAAGGCCATAATCAAAGCGAAAAGGGGGCAGACACTGCTACCTTCATGGCTGGCCGAATTCACCCGCGGAGACAAATCCCTAACCCGCCGATCAGACACCAGAGGGGAGGAATTAACTAGAGCCAGGTCACCCATCCGATCAGCCATCAGAGCCACGTCCTCAAACTGCTGTTCAGGGACAGAACTAGTCTGATTAGAGACAACCGGTCCGCTATCAAATAGTTGCTTGGAAGGAATGGAAACCAGCGATCTCGGACAAACAGAAGAAGAAATCTGCGCAATAAAGTCACGTCCTGGACTGCAAGCCACGCTGCTCCTCAGGTTCGCATGGAGACTATCGTCCCGCAGCTGATCACCTGGGCTGGTTTTATTAATGAGCGGAGCTACAATCCGCTGGTCAGTCCACCGAGGGGCAGACCTAACCATCAGAGCCCCATCATCAATCTGTTGTTCCTAAATCGATTCGACCAGAGCTACGCCATCAATACGCTGATCGGCAGACCCAGGACCTGTTTCAAAAGCCAGATTAGATGTAACCGTGGGGGAAGAACAAGAAGGAAGTATCGATGAACCATCCCCCAGTCCCGAGGAAGAGCTGCAAACCGTGTCGTCCTCGAGCTTATCAGAGGGAACCTGCGGATCAGATAAACGACACTCCTTATCCAGAACCCCGAAGGGAACCCAATCCGCAGGACTGGAATTATAACCCCGTCCTGGACAATCGGAAGTGGAAGCCTGCGCGTTATAAGGATTATCTGCGTGTAGATTGGACTGTTGGCCACCCTCCTTCAGGAGATCAGATACCCAGTCCTTCAACGCAGCCTTCTGAATCGCCGAGACCCGGTTATGGGAAGCACCGCCAGAAGCTTTCAGCGCTAATTTTTGAAACTTAGAGGCTTGCTTCTCCTTCTGGATCTCCTCTAAACGAAGAGATTTCAGGGCCGAACACGCATCTATTCTGGCCCACAGGGCGGCGGGAATTAAGCCTGCAAGAGTCAGATGTAAACCCAAGAGATTAAGAGAGAGCTGATTCAGGGATTTTCTGACTTTGCTGATTTCAGCCCTTATCAAAGCCAAACTAGCCCTCAGGAAAACTTGATGGTTCTGAGGAGTGTGAATACGATGACTAATACGAGCGCAAATAGGGATGATGGAGGAGTCTCTACATCTCTTAAGAAACGCTAGATCAGTCTTCAACTTTGAAACCTGCAAGCGTGCCCGTTCAAATTGATGAACTTTGGTTGCAATGGCTCTTCCGTGCAGGGATTCAATTGTAGAATTGAGGCTTCTGTGATCCATATCAAATTTTTGAGAGATTCTTCAGCGTAAATCCCATAAGAATTCATTTGTCGACACGTTTCGAACCAACTAGTGTGGTTCATCGTCAGGACAAGTTGAAGAAACTGATCTAGTCTTAGCATGTTAAATAGTGTGAGCAGAGTCTCCAACGGCTAAAATGACTAATAGCTCAATTTGATCTTAGGACCTAGGACACATTATTATTCAATAAA
>APFE031154646.1:0-29791 GCA_000404065.3 Pinus taeda
ATAGTGTGGGGTTTTCAGCTGTAAGCTTTCCCCGGGTTACATACTGTGTTAATGTGTGCATGCTCTTAATGTTTTATTCTTATTGATGCTGCTATATTGATGATAAACGTAGAGGAGCTTATGTATTGTGTATGTATTCCACAATAGTACATGATCAGGATAATCTCCATTGAATATGTGTTTATTATTCAAAATTTATATAGTTTTGAGCTGCGGACCCGACTGGTCAAATAGAACAAGCCCTAATGTAATACCATGCCTGACACTATCAGAAGTTACATATCACAAATATTAAAAAGGTCACGCTAAAAAAGCTGATTACAATATTTACTGCGGACTCGATGGTTCTAATATAATACACCTTATACTATATCGCATCCACAATATCGCTAATTTCTAAGGGATGTCAAATCGCTGATTGTGATAAACCTGACAGACTGCCGATTGCGATTGAGTTGTGGACCCTACGATCTTATCAAAAATAGTTTATTGTATATCGCATCTGCTCTATCGACAGTAGGGGATCGACTATGTTATGATCAAACTTCCAGAATTTGCGATTGCAATTAAGGTGATGATGCATGTGGGACCACCCATTATATGGTTTTAATTATGTTGATATGTGAATATCCGTGATGTTTATATTGGAAGACAGAGCATGTGCACACTTTGAAAACCTTTGATTTTCATGAAAGTTGCAACTGCAGGAATAAAGGAATACCATGGCATGTGGGACCTCCAATATGGGTATAGCCTCTCTTATGATGCGATTTCCGTAAATAACAAGGATATGTTATAATTGGTTGAATATTAACAAAAGGCTCTCCAATATAATTTTAATGTGTCCCCTCATGCACAAGTCGGCCTCTCCACCAATGAATGTGTCTTTTCGTTTATTGGCAAAACTCATATATATACAAGTTGAAACGCTTCACTTCAAGTAGGCGAATTAGGCATCTATTACAGAGAAGAAGAGATAGTTCACATCTCGTGAACTTGAAGGAACAAACGAAAGGAAGCCGAAGGTCAAGTAGGAAAATAAATTCTGTTGATTGGGTTAATCTATGAAAGGTTCGAACCTGTGATGATTTAATATATGGAAGAAGTACAGACTGCAACCTGAAGAACAATTTTTTTGAAGATTTGGATGACCTCGAACCAACGAAGTAAGATTTGATCAGTCATTGTTTGAAGGACGCAGTAGACAACACCAACATTCAAGTATTTGTGAGTTTGTTCCTTGGAAGTAAGATACTGTGACAGTCACTCCTGAAGCAGTTATCGCGACAATAAGAAAAGAGGCTTGAAACAGAGAATTGTTTTTGTGCAAACATTGAGGCTTAATGTAGATATCTTGTTGAAAATCTTCAACAAATCTTGGAGACATAATTGGAGATCATGATGCCTATTTGAAATCATCATGAGGTAAATTTGCAGACTCTGTTTGGGCAATATGAAGAGTTATGAAGACTCCTTCATATGAAGACAAGTTGTCATTGATGTAGCAGTGAAGTTGTAGATTGACATAATCCAGTGAAGAAGATCTTGGGAGTAGAGAATTAGTATCAAACATATCTAGACAAGATATAGGGTTTGAGCCCTTGGAGTTGGTGCCTCAGAATTGGAAGAATTGGTGTCCTTAGTGTTGGTGCTCCTAAATCTAAGGTCGGTGCCTTGACAAGATAGGGTTGTAACCCTTGGGGTTGGTGCCTTAGAATTGGAACCGTTGGTGTCATTGGAGTTGGTTCTCCTAAATCCAAGGTTGGTGCCTTGACAAGATAGGTCCAGAGCCTTAGAGGTTGGAGCCTCACAAAAGACCAAGTTGGTGCTTAGCAACATGTTGGAGCTTGGGGAATTGAATATCGATGTCTTCATCAAGGGTTGGAGCCCTATATATTGTACTTGATTCATTATAAAGATTATATTAATAAAGGAATTTATTCCTATTGCCTATTTTGTGTTCTAAATATAATTGATTTAACTGGTATAAGTAAAAATTGAAAAGGAATATTGATTCACCCCCCTCCCAGTATTTCCAGCAATTGGTGTTAGAGCCAGTACCTTCACTCAAAGCTTAATAGCTTGAAGGTTGATCAATTAGAACAAAAATGGAAAAGCCAATGAAGAAAGTCCCCAATCCTCCTAAAGATGTGTCTCCCTCAAGCACTGAAGTTGAAATCAATCAATTTGTGAAGACTACATTGTTCAATGGAAACTTTGATATATGGGAAGCAAGAATGAGGAATTTCTTAAAGACTCAAGGCATTGAAGTCTAGAAATCAGTGATTACTGATAACAAGATGAATGAACAATCCAAGGAGTATAATGAAAAAGTGAGGAAGACAATCTTGAATGGGCTACCAGATTTTATAAAGGACAATTTAGAAAAGTGTTCGTCAACAAGGGGTACATGGGACAAACTTCATGACCTTCACTCAAAAGGAGCATTGACCATGACCACTAGTCAAGAAGATGATGGAAAGCGAGAAGAAAATCTAGAACCCATCTTGGAAGCTGAAGATAAGAGTGATAACATCAAGGCCAAAGAAGACATAGAAGATGAAGAGAATGAAAAAGATTTTAAAGAAGATCTCTTCACTAAACTTATGGCTTCCATGGAAGAGATTATCTGTTTGAAAAAAGAAAATGAGGAACTTTAGAAGAAAGCACTAGCTGGTGACCAAGACCAAATAATGAAGGAAGTTGACCTTGTCAAGCTTCAAGTACAAGAAAGGGATGAAGATATTGCCAAACTTAAGGAGCAATTTCATTAAAACAAAAGAAATCATCATGAAGAAGTCATATCCATGAAAAATCAATTGGGTAAGGAAAAGAAATAGGAAGATAACTTGTCAAGGCACCTTGAACAAAAGCACAAGAGCTTGAATAAACTTGAAGCAGAGATTGATCAATACAAGGAAGAGGTCTCCTCCCTTAAATCACAACTAGAAGAGGCAAGGAAACAAGCACAAGGAACTGAGAAGACAATGGAAGCATTGGTAATCATAGAAGGACAGGTTTATGAAGCAGAAAAGGAGAGAAACACCATGTTATTCCAACTAGTAGTAAAGGATGAAGAAATATTCAAACTAAAATCTGACCTCAACCTTCTCAAGGTTGAAACATGCAAAGCTATAAGGATCATGGAAGAAATGGAGAGAAATCTAGCTAAGGAAAATGAAGAAATCTTCAGAATGAAATCATATATCATCTCTCTTAAAATAGAAGCAAATGAAGCAACTTGTATCAAGGAAGACATTGAGAAACAACTTGCTAAGAAGAATAAAGACTGCGAAAGATTGGAAGAGGAATTTGTCTCCCTCAAGAAAAAGGTAGAAGGGATGGACAAATCTTTGAAGAGCTCCCAAACCTTGGATGACATGCTCAACCATCAAAGATCCCCATTTGATAAATCAAGTCTTGGCTATGAAGGATAATCCTCAAGCAAGAATGATAATGCATCAAACTACAAGTATGTAAGGAAGCCAAAAATAAATATTGATGCTCCCAGTTCTAGCAAAGGTAATGATAAGAGTCAAGGCAACAATGAAGAAAGTCCCATTCCAAGAAGAAATCTAGATGATGTCAAGGATGCAAGAAGAAATGGTTATAATCAAAGGATCTCAAGGCAGAAAGACTTCATAAGTACATCAAGGAAACCTTCTTCTCCCAGGTACCAAAGTAGATTTCTTGGTTATTTCTATTCTTGTACAAAATTTGGACACATGGAAAAAGATTGTAGGGCATATCAGAGAGATATACTTTATGGTCCCCGACAATCTCTGAGAATAAATTTTTCTAGAAATCATGAATTCTTATTCATGAACATCATAGAATTATTCAAGTGTCATAACATTGGTCATATGACAGATGATTTTAACTTGATTTGGGCTCCTACACAAGCTAGAACCATGCCAGAGAAGAAAGTTACACAAGTATGGAAAAGAAAGCAAATACAATATGAAAATCTCCTGAAATATCTAGCCAACAACACATGTTGTTGATTTAATGAAGATATCCTTGATATTCCAAGTGTTTGATGATTGGATTCTGCCAAAAGAAGACCACACATACAACTAGGGGGAGCTTATGATGATTAGGAATTCTTGCAAAAGTTATTCATGAATGGATCCTTACGAAATCCTTGATGAGCTATATTGATAATCATTCTTTGATAAGATCATTTCTCACGAGCACTCCATTGAAAAACATGATCTCCTAACTATCCAATGGATTGTTGTTGAAGATGCCCTTCCACTTGATTACTAAGTAAAAATTGGAGTAGTAGAGAAGGCCATCTAATGTTAAAAGAAATGGGGAAAAGAACTATGTTGCTGTTATCATAGAAGTTTAATATCTCGACTCAGGAGATAACTTATGGAGAGAACTTGCAAGAACACAAGGAAAATATGGCTCATAAAAAGGAACTGAAAAAAAGGAGAATGTTGTGCAGTCGAATATACCTCAGTAAATTAAGGAGAAGCATAGAGATACAGGGGATCTTGGATTTGAATAATATGGCGATAATGAAAATTTCAGTGGCATTTTCTCTTTATTCGGACTATGAAGGCCTCTTAATTCTAACTGTGGAGACAACGTAATACGGTGTAGAAGCATGAAAACTTGGACTTGGACATTTAGTGTATGACTATTTGTAATATATTTGGAAGCATTGAAGTGGAGCATCTTTAAGCATTATTAAAGCCATGATGAAGAAGTTCTGAGACATGAAGAGGGGATAATGTGCTAGCTGATGATACGACAATAATATTTCTACCTTGAGAAAAAAGAAGAGCACCATGACAGGGGGAGTAACATACCCATGAAAATCTACTATTGATGTAGAAGAGAAGTAGCTTGGCAGGGGGAGTACTTGGGCACCCCATTTTCCATTGATGTCAAAGGGGGAGATAATGTTGAAAGGGAAAGAATATTTCCATCAATGGCAAAGGGGGAGATTGTTAATCAAGGTTGTCATTGATGTCAATACGATAGTGTTTGTGATGGAAAAATCTTTGATACATAATTGCCCATTGATAATAATGCTCATGGTGATGAAAGTTTGATATATGATGATATGATGAGATAGAGGACCCAATTGTATTGAATATATATATATAGACATAATAGAATTAGTGGAAACAAGAAGCATCCCAAGGAGGAAAGCGATCAGAGGAGAAAAGAGGAAAACATCATTGCAAGAGTAGCTATCGAAAGTCATAAGAGGGAATAAAATCCATAGGAGCGACAAGCCAAGAAAAAACATATGCCCAAGAATAAGAGCCATATCGAAGGAACTAAGGAGAAATATTGAAGGAAAGAATAAACCGTGTAAACCTTTTAAAAGTTCACAGCGCATGGGAGAAATCAATATCAATGGCTTTATCGCTTTATTATGTGTCACGTTGAATCCCCCGACTGCGATATGTATTATGGACCCAATGGTTCCATACCAATATTCTCTATTATTATATCACATCCACCATACCAGAACTACCGCATCGGAAGTTATGTATCGCAAAGGAATGCCACACTTGAAATCTGCGATTGCGTTTTGAGCTGTGGATCTACTGGTCAAATAGAAAAAGATCTAATGTAATATTGTGTCTGCCACTATCGGAAGTTACGTATCACAAGTGTTAAAAAGGTCACGCTAAAAATTCCAATTGAGACATGTACTATGGACTAAATGGTTCCATTATAATACGCCTTATATTATATCGCATCCGCAATATCACTAGTTTCTAAGGGATGTCAAACCGCTGATTGCAATAGATCCGACAGACTGCTGATTGTGATAGAGTTCTGGACCCTACGGCTTATCAAAATATTTTATTGTATACCATATATGCTCCATCGGTAGTAGGGGATCGACTATGTTATGAGGAGACCTTCGGAAGTTACGATTGCGATTAAGGTGATGATGCAGGTGGGACCACCCATTATATGGTTTTAATTATGTTGATATATGAATATCAATGATGTTGCTATCAGAAGACAGAGCATGTGCACACTTGTAAAACCTATGATTTTCATGAAAGTTGCGATTGCGGGATTAAAGGAATGACGTGGCATGTGGGACCTCCAATATGGGTATAACCTCTCTTATGATGTGGTTTCCGTAAATAACAAGGCTATGTTATACTTGGTTGCATATTAAAAAAAGGACCTTCAATATAATTTTAATGCGCCACCTCATGCACAAGTCGACCTCTCCACTAATGAATGTATCTTTTAGTTTATTGGGAAAAGTCATATATATACAAGTTGAAATGATTCACTTCAAGCAGGCAAATTAGGCATCTATTACAGAGAAGAAGAGACAATTCACAACTTGTGAACTTGAAGGAACAAACGAAAGGAAGCCGCAGGTCAAGCAAGAAAATCAATTATGTTGATTGGGTTAATATTTGAAAGGCTCGAACTTGTGATGATTTAATCTATGGAAGAAGTACAAACTTCAAAATTATGAGCAGTTTTTGTGAAGATTTGTATGACCTCGAACCAATGAAGTAAGATTTGATCAGTCATCGTTTGAAGAGAGTAGTAGACAACACTAGAATTGAAGTATTTGTGAGTTTTTTCCTTGGAAGTAAGATACCACCACAATCAATTTGAAGTAGTTATCACGACATTAAGAACAAAGGCTTGAAACAAAGAATTTTTTTTGTACAGACATTGAGGCTTAGTGCAGATATCTTGTTGAAAAGCTTTAATAAATCTTGGAGACATTATTGGAGATCATGATGCCTATTTGAAATCATTATGAGGTAACTTTGAAGACTCTATTTGGGAAATATGAAGATTTGTGAAGACTCCTTCATATGAAGATAGGTTGTCATTGATGTAGAAGTGAAGTTGTAGATTGATAGAATTCAGTGAAGAAGATTTTGGGAGCAGAGAATTACTATCAAAAAATATCTAGACAAAATATAGGGTCGGAGCCCTTGGGGTTGGTGCCTTAGAATTAGAAGGATTGGTGTCCTTGGAGTTGGTGCTCCTAAATCTGGGGTTGGTGCCTTGACAAGATAGGGTCAGATCCCTATAGGTTGAAGCCTCACAAAAGCCCAAGTTGGTGCTTGGCAATAGGTTGGAGCCTGGAGAATTGAAGATCGAGCCTTCATCAAGGGTTGGAGCCCTATATATTGTACTTGATTCATTATAAAGATTATATTAATAAAATAATTTATTCCTATTGCTTATTTTATGTTCTAAATATAATTGATTTAACTGGTATAAGTAACAATTGAAAAGGAATACTGATTCACCCCCCCTCTTAGTATTTCCAACAATACATACATGTGTAAATAACAGCTACATATATCATTAAAGTAACTCGGATAACCGAACTACAATAACAACATATGCATGAAACATGTTGGCTCTATTATATTAAAAGAGTGAAAGATCCAATCATACATACAACCATGACCAACCACTAGTCTCGATAGCAGAACATTACAATCACTCTCGCCTCCTCCTCTAAAGAGATATACTAGCTCTGCACTATGGAGAAGCCAAGGCTCGTTACAATACACTCCAAGATTTTTCTAAGTTACACCTATAGGAAGCTTGGCTCCCAAAAGTCTATACAATGAGTTATGATGTTCTATAAATAGCAAAGGGTGGTGTGACCTTTGACATTTCCCTTTGTGACTCTTCACCTACCCTCATGACTCTTCAATGACTACATGACTGTTACATTCTACTATCAACACTTGTTCTTTCACTTTTACAACATGTTACATTAAAATCTGCACATGTACCCATGTGAGACAAAAATAGGCTTGTGCAAGCCATGCAAGACATCACTAAGACTCGAACATCTATGGGAAGGCCAACTCTTTGACATCCTCACGATGATAGATGATGGCGAATTGATGCCAAGATTGGTAGTCTGTTATGGTGTTTGCGTGCTATATGGTGACATCCTTCTAAAAGTGAAGTCTTGCCTCCATTTCATCCGGGTACACTGATTTGGCACCTCTTTCCAACTCATCTGATAACATGTGCATCATAGTCCTGAGTGTAGCTAGACTAGCAACAAAATGACGCATAGTGTCTGCGCTGATCTCCAAGTCTGCGTTGGTGGCTACGCACGTCAACTCATCAAAGTACATGTCCATCTCTAGTCAGACTTGGTTCTTTGAATTTGCCTTGGTGAGTGTGCGAATTGTTGGGAACGAGATCCCCCAATGACAATTTTGGGGCTAAAAGCCCATGTTTTGGGTCAAAATTTGTAATAAAATAGTAAAGTCTCCGCATTTTGTGGTTGTGGAGCGCGAAGGTGTCATGAGTCATAAAGGGTTGTCCACCCTTATTTTTGTAAAGTAAAGTTGGCTGTAAGATATCTACCCATGGTCCGCGGACCATGGGGTTGTATAAAAAGAACTAAGCTCTAATTAGTTTTTAGAAGAATCATGAGTCAGATAGTGATAGCTCTGAAGTAAGAAGTCTAAGTTTCGGGTCATAGCGTAGGTGGAGGCTCTGCAGCTGAGTGCACAAAGGCCTAGGATAGAAGCGTGCAGCTAAGTGCACGGACCCATGCAGCTATCTGCATAGGGTGGATAGAGTCTGTAATCACTTGAAGATATCAATAAAGAGAAGTATTCTGCGAATTTTATGTCTTTGTTTCCTGTTAATGCATCTTGACATGTTATGCATGAATTTCCTTTATAATGCTTGTATGATGCGTGAATGTATGTAATTATGTTGGTTAAGTGAACGCAAGTAAGAACATCTATTTACGTGGTGCTAACTATGATTGTTTAATAAGATAAGTAAGACACTTAGACTAGTTTGGGAATCTACATGGTATGTTGCCCTAGCAACGTGAAAGTACCAGAGCTGCAGGTTAGGGCTGCGCGAAGGTCAATTGTACGTTTTCACGGAGGTATGAAGGGTGGAATAGAGGGCTAGTCTGACAAGCCCTAGAACTAAGTGACATGCGCGAAGGTAGGAATAGGAGGAATAAACCGACATCACAACCATCTCAGGGTGCAGAAACTTGATTCCAGCATCCCCCCATATTGCTTCAGGTGAGACTTCAGTCTGTGCTCCGCGGGTTGATGCCGAAAGGGCCAGTAGTGTAGGGATTTATTTGGCTAACTAACACTGAACCTGGGTCAGGCCCCAACAAGCCAACAAATTGTTCCGTTGCTGGGACTAGAATTTGCATAAGAGATGTGTGATGTCGTATCACTGGAATCCAACTAAGAAAGAGATTGGAGACTGGTTGGGCAAGAAGATCCACGAATTTGTGGCATAGGAGAACAAAAACCCACGATTGACAAAGGAACAATGGCCGGACAGGTACCTATATATAGATATCCACAAGGTCTTTTTCTGCTCCTTTCCGGTTGAGCTATATGAGAGGATCACGAAGCTAGCAGATAGCCAAGGGAGGTGGAGACTTGAGGGTCCTATTGTTTGAACCCCAGAGCTACTACAGATATTGGAAGCATCTAAGGAAAAGATCACCTACGATATCGATCATTGGATCAATCCTGTTATAAGAGGATTTGTAACTGAATTCGTGGTCGATACCTCAGTCAAATACAACAAGGCATAGCGACTATGTTTCAAAAGACCGTGAGTTAAGTACTTGAAATCTTTGAATACCCGGATTAAAATGTTATTGTGCAAAAAGCAGGTTATGCAGCTACCTTGATGTTTGGAGCTACATGAAGCGGAAAAACTTAAAGGAATGAAGGAAGAAAGGGTCATGAATATAGTCCATTGATTTCACCTCCGCGAGGTGATGAAGAAGGAGTAGTGCAGGCTTCTGCGTGAAGTGGTATTTAGTTAATAAGACAAGGATTCCCCCGACTGCCACCTCCACCCAGACCACCTCCAACTTCACCACCATTGCCTATGACTTCACCCATACCACCTCCACCTCCACCACAGTTCAGTATGGAAAATTCAGTGAAGCTACCTCTGTTTAAAGGCTTGATGTACTAGGTTAGCACGCGCTAACCTGGTACATCAAGTACTCTAATGATAACCCAAACGCTGGAGTGGCAGACATCCAAAAACAATGAATAAAGAATTCAGTAGGCCTAAATCTGAGGCACAGTCGATTGTGGGGTTTAAGGAAATTACGATGCAAACAGGCGAGACCCCTTGGGAACTCAATCAGAGGTTGAAGTGTAAAATCTGTGAAGCTAACATGAACTTAACAGACAGACAACATCACGAGTGGTTTGTGGCTTTGCTCCTACCACACCTAAGGGTTGCGTTGTCACAATAGAAGATAACGACTCAGGCTGAGGCCTTGGAGAATGCAATGAGACTGCATGAAACACTGATGTAAGATCCAAATCTTTCAGCAGATCCATGTGAAATTGAAAAATATTTTCCTGGAGATGCAAAGTTTGAAGCGTGACAGAATGGTTCCACCAGAGGCGCGTGAAGAGGTATGGTGCCTGAAATGCAAGGGTCAGGGGCATGACAAAGACCATTGCCTGGTCTTTGCAAACTACATTGCAGGAGGGGGGCCGATGCCTTTGAGGCCGAAGCTCAAGAAGGAGCGAGCGTGGGGCCTGCATTGTGGTGCACTATATGTCAGGTAGCAGGAAAACATGCCATGGATAACTATCATTTTCTATAGAAGTTTGTACAGACACCGCAGCGACTGTTCTGCAACTTCTGTAGGTCGGTAGGGCATGATGAGCGCAATTGCAGAAGCTATGAATTGATGATGGGTAAAACTCCCACCTATAGGGTTTAGACATAAACATGGTCCCCTGACTAGAGTGCGAGGATGGCGCGGATAGGCTTTCAGGGGTGTGGACGAGGACGAGGTGGAGGAGGACCTGGTAGAGGTTGGGGACAACTATTCTGCTACAGTTGCGGAGGACCAGGACATTATGCTTGTGATTGCACTAACCCAACACATCCGTCGTGCAAGTATTGCACTCTATTTGATCATGAAATGGAAGACTGTCCTACGCTGATAGCAAGGATACATGACAAAGAGGTGCTACCACCTCAGCTAACTCAGAACCTGCAAATGATGAGATCTGAGCCGCGCGAAGAGGATCCGAACGTGAATATAGTGCTCCGAAGTGGAATCAAAATAGGAGAAGACAAGGGGAAACAACCCAAAGACGGTACATGGGTTTGAAAGGCTCCGGCGAAGGAGGCTGAGTTCAATTTGGAGCGCACACACGAAACATTCATGGAAGCAAAGAAGAGGTTTGTTGAGGCTTCCACCTCTGGGAGCAAGGATAAGACTGATCAGGAGATGGACCCTTCTATGCTTACAACCTTCCTAGAGACCTACATGAAGTTATTGCGTGATAGTAATGCTATAAAGGGGTTACAAGAGCTTATAAACAGATGTGCCGAAAACACTCTAGGTGAGCTGCACATAGTACGAAAGATTGGTAAGCATAAAACAAGGACGAGACAGGAGATGAGTCTGACCGCGCAGATAGGAGAGTATGAAATGGATCAGGTTATTTTGGACCTAGGGTCGATGTGAACGTCCTAATGAAGTAGACTTGGGAATGAATGGGGAGACCTGTGCTATAGTGGTCTCTGATTCAACTAAGGATGGCGAATCAACAAAAAATCATCCCCATGGGGCAACTGCAAGGGGTGACTGTAGATATTGAAGGCACAAGCGCGCTAGATGACTTTGAAGTAATAGAAATTGTGGATGAGAGCAACCCTTATCCTGTACTCCTTGGAATTTATTGGGCTACTGATATGAACGGGGTAATCAATATAAAGAAGCAGAAGATGATATTCGAGAAGAAATCGCTCAGTGTAATAGTACCCCTAGATCCTACTGAGGGATCACGCTATACTGAACCAGTCCACGATTATGAGAGCGACGAAGATCTGGAATGTATCTACAAGATAACATCGTGAGACCAAGATTAGGTGAATCCAACAACGAATGGACGAATTACATGGGATCGCGAGAGTTCCTGCACCTCGGACTCTGATGAGGAATTAGAGCGCTGACAAAATTGGTTACATGAGGTAACTACACTGAGCTGTAACATGATGACCCTGTCGTTGTGTTGTGTGTCGTTAGAGGTCAGAAATCTGCCTACTTATGATGGCATGAATGATGTAGATGCCTTTTTGGATGCATTTGAAGGGAGGTACCAGAAAAGCAACGCTTCCAGGCGTTAGACTAGGCACTGTGCGCTACACCCACATGATGGTGGGGTACGCATAAGGGAAGCTTTGATGATTGGCACGAATGTAGGAGGATGATGAGAACACACTTTGGGAAGCCGAAGGTATGAATGATAGAAAAGTCTGATGGGTAGGATGATTCATGCCTGCACTTAGCCAAATGGGCTTAGGCTTATGGAGAGAAGCCCCAACCTGAATGGGTACACTTGTTCTGTCACACCCTGGATGTCATCCCGATGAATTGGTACGTAGAAAAAGAGCTTCGCCATGATACAGGTGAATGGGATATTTTTCCCGAGTGATTCATAATGACATTCATCTTTGAAGACGGGTTTGACTGTATTGATGAGGCGCTACAAGAGGTGAAAGCAACAATCTTTAGGATTGTTGGGCATGGAATCCCCCCACAACATGTTTTGGGGCTCAAAGCCCAAGTTTTGGTCAAATAATGTTGTAAGACTCTGTGAATTGCAGGAGTAGAGCGCGAAATGTATGTTCAGTCATAAGGTTGTCCGCCCTAAGTTTTGTAATGTATTGTCAGCCTACCCATGGTCCACGGACCATGGGATTGTATAAATAGAGCGAGGCTCTAAGTTGTAAAGATAAGGAGAGATAGAAGAAAAGGAATGGAGTGTATAAGATAGCGAGCATAGAGAAAAGGTCTAAGTGTCTTGGGTCGTAGTAGTAGGAAGAGGCTCTGCAGCTGAGTGCGCAGAGGCCTAGTAGAGTCCACCGCTGAGTGCATGAACCCCTGCAGTTGAGTGCGCAGTGCACAGTCGAGTCCGTAACCCAAGAAGAAGATTAATAAAGAGAAGTTTGATTCCAAATACTGTGTATCTACTTTTGTATTACTTTCTATGCATTTATACTGTTTTGTTTATCGCACACACTTATATGAATACTGAACACTGTTAAGTATAATTGGGCTCATACTAATAAGTTAAGTAGTCGGTTAACATCGGGTTAATAGTAAGGAACTTGGGCAATAACACGGATCGTGCCTCGAGTAGGGCTGCGCAAAGGAAACATTGCAGGTTGTAAGGCACTCATAGGTGCACATAGCGACGTGCGCGGGGTCAAACTGCGGATCACCAAAAAACCATCAGACATCTCTAGGGTGCAGAAACCTAGTTCTAGCACCCTCCCATACTACTTCGGGTGAGACCTTAGTCCGCGCTCCATGGAATGTTGCCGAAAGGGCCAGTAGTACCAGGGTTTGTTTGGCTAAATCATCTCTGAACCTAGGTCAAGCCCATACAAGCCAACAAATGGTTCCATTGCTAGGACTAGGATCTACATAAGGGATGTCTGATGTTGTGTCACTGGAACCCAACAAAGGAAGAAATTGAAGGGTGTTTGGGCAAGAAGATTCATGAGTTTGTGGCATCGGAAAATAGGAATCGCGAGTATCTAAGGAACAGTGGTTGGAGCGCTACTTATATACGGAAATCCACAAAATTTTCTTTGCATCCTTTCCTTCTGAGATGTATGAGTGGATCACGAAGCTAGCAGATAGTTAGGGAAGGTGTAGGCTCGACAAACCAATCGTGTGGACTCCGGAATTAGTGAGCAGACTAGAAGCGTTAGGAGATAAGATTGCGTGAGCCGTGGACCATTGGCTCGATCGAATTATAGGGGGATTTATCACTAAGTTTGCAGTAGATACGGCATCAGCTATAGTGAGGTGGAATGATGCTTCCTCAAAGGACCACAAGGTAAGTATATTAAATCTTTGAAAACTTGGATTAAGATGCTATTGTGTGAAAAGCGGGTTATGTGAATAAATTAATGTTTGGGACTACGCAAAGTGGGAAGATCTATAGAAGCGGAGGTAGTGAATAATTAGAAACTAGTCCCTTAATTTCAGCATCATGGCAAAGTGAGGAAGAGCTTGTGAGAGTTTCTCCGAGAAGCACGGTCAGTCTGATAAGGCAGTGAATTCTATGCTTACCACCTCCACGTACACCGCCACCCGTCTCACCCTCCTCACCTCTATCTCCACCCACCCCACCTCCGCCACCACCGCAGTTCAGTATGGCAAGTGTGATCAAACTACCAGTATTCAAAGGAGTAGGGAATGAAGATCCGAACCAATTCTGGTTCGTGGTAAGGTCGGTATGGGAAGCACAAGGAGTCATGGATGATAATATCAAGAAGGCTACACTGGTAAGCACTTTGTAGGATTGCGCATTAACATGGTACATCAAGCATTTTAATGACCATCCAAATGCAGGAATCACAGAAATCCAGACTGCGTTGAATAGGGAATTTAGCAAGCCAAAGTCGGAGACACAATGAATTATTAGGTTTAAGGAGATCACGATGCTCCTGAGTGAGACCCCCTGGGATCTGGACCAAAGACTAAAAAGTATGATTTATGAGGCCAACATGACTTTGACGGATGGATAGCACCGTGCATGGTTTGTAGCATCACTAACACCACATTTAAGGATGGCGTTGTCACAACAAAATCTTTCCACCCAAGGCGAAGCTTTGGAGATGGAAATGAGATTGCATGAGACCCCTATACAAGACCCCAGTCTGGGAGTCCAACAAATCCACGCATAACTGAAAAATCTGTGTCTGGAGATGCAGAGTTTTAAATAGGACATGACACCTCAGCCAGAGGCACACGAGGAGGTATGGTGCATAAAATGAAAAGGCCAGGGGCATGACAGGACCACTGTCTAGTGTTTGCGAATCACTTGGCGAGAGGAGGGATGATGCCGTTAAGACCTGAGGCACAAGCAGGACTAAGCACGACACCTGCACTATGGTGCACGACTTATCAGATAGGAGGAAAACACACTACGAATAATTGTCATCTATTGCAAAAGTATATGCAGATGTCCCAACAATTGTTTTGTAATTTTTGCAGGTCGGTGGGCCATGATGAACGCACCTGCAGAAGCTACAAACTAATGATGGATCAGACTCTTGTTTACAAGGTGCAGACCGAAATGCGAGCCCTCGATGCAAATGCAGGAATAACGCATGCTAGATTTCAAGGGGCGCGGACGAGGTTGAGGTGGAATGGGACCAGGAAGGGGTCACAGACAATTAATTTGTTACAATTGTGGAGGGCTAGGGCACTATGCCCATGATTGTAAAAACCCGACAAGGACATCATGTTTGTACTGTACTTAGTTTGATCATGAGGCAAATGTAGGAATAGCACGTGCTAGATTTCAGGGGCGCGGACGAGGTTGAGGTGGAATGGGACCAGGAAGGGGTCTTAGACAACTAATTTGTTACAATTGCGGAGGACCAGGGCACTATGCCCGCGATTGTACAAACCCGACAAGGACATCATGTTTGTATTGTACTTAGTTTGATCACGAGGCAGAAGACTGCCCTACATTGATAGCGAGGCTATGCGAAAAGGGGGTACTCTAGCCTCCTCTGACTCAAAATTTGCAGATGATGAGGTCTGAGCCACGTGAAGAAGACCCAAATGTAAACATAATGCTCATGAGTGGTATGACCATTGGCAATGATACAAGTAAGCAGTCAGAAGAAAGTGCATGGGTTCATAAGGCTCCTACAAAGGAACCTGAATTTGATTTAGAACACGCGAAGGAGACATTCATGGAAGCTAAGAAGAGCTTCACGATGGCCTCCACTTCAGGTAGTTAGGGTCAACTAGAACCAGGGATGGATTCTTCAATGCTCACTACCTTTCTGGAGAACCGTCCGTGGTCTGGAAACTTGGAACGCATGCATTGTGCACATGAAGGGAAATGAGATTGACTGCGAAAATTAGCGAATATGAAATGGATCAAGTAATCCTGGATCTTGGATTGGATGTGAATGTACTACCAAAACAAACATGGGAACGCATGGGCAGACCCGCGCTACAATGGTCTCCTATTCAGTTGCGAATGGCGAACCAATAGAAGATATTTCCCATGGGAAGTTTGCAAGGGGTAACGATGGATATTGAAGCTGCGAGCACACAGGCGGATTTTGAAGTGATAGAGATTGTCAATGACAGCAATCCCTATCGTGCACTACTATGAATAGACTAGGCCATCGATATGAATGGAGTCATAAATCTGAAGAAGCGCAAAATGATTTTTGAGAAAAAGTCACTACGCATAGTAGTACTGCTAGATCCAACAGAAGGAGCGCGATACACTAAACTGGTGTGCGATGATGATAATGATGATGATCTCGATTGCATCTACAAGATAACCACATGAGAATAGGATTGGTTGAACCCGATTGTAGATGGTAGGATTTCGTGGGAGCGCGAAAGCTCCTGCACTTTGGAATCAGACGAAGAAATAGAGCGCTGGCAGAATCGACTGCACGAAGTAACAATGCTTAATTGCAACATGATGGTTAGATCACTGCGCTGCATGACAACAAAGGTAAGGGATCTGCCTACATATGATGGGTTGACAACGGTGGATGAATTCTTGAAAAAATTTGAAAGCGTAGTACCATAACAACATCGGTTTGATGCTCTGAAATGGGAAGTGTGTGCGATGCTCGTAAGATGGTGGAGTACAAATCAGAGAAGTTTTGAGGTCTGGCATGGATGCAATAGGATGATGCACCTAGGATTTGGAAAACACTAGCTAAGGATGAGAGCCGGTTACTAGGGGTAGAACAACTTGTGCGCCCACCTTTCTCGATGGGTACAAACATATGACATGCAGCCCGCATAAGCGCACAACACTCCCAGAATAGAGAATCACAACAAAACGCATCAGCAAGAAAGGCGAAGTGTGCCAAGGAATATCCATGGAGAAGCATTCGACATGGTGTGCGAAGTGCTGAACAGGGTTCACCAGGTGAGATGCACTGAGGGGGACCTACATGTACCAGTGGTTCGATGTGCCTATAGGACCATGTGCAAAACCCTGACTGTGAAAACAATTCTAAGATTGAGGAATAGGGTAGGGACCGTAATTTATGAGGGGCATGCAATGATGAATCCACACATAATAGCACCTGTAGGTGTGACAGTGCGTGAAGCCCAGGACGAAGAAATCACACAGTTATGCGAAGTAGCACATGTAAGACTTCGAGAAGCCATTCAGCAAGGGAACCTTAGACTTCAAAAACTTGAAAAGAATCGGGTATGACTAAGGAAGAAAAGAATTTTGATGGACGTAGAGGTTAAGAAGTTGGAAGACGAAATAAAGGAAGCCTTTCTTAAAAAACCAAGGGTGGTACGGCAAGGTGTGCACACCCATAGTGATAAGTGGGAGGACTACCGCTAAGATTTAATTAGTCTACTGCCATGGCTAGGACCGTATATCACCAAACACAGTAATCAGGAAAGTGCACTACAAATAGTAGAGTGCGTAGCACCGATTGTCATGAAACAAACTGAGGGTTTTCCACGGACTATCTTGAGGGGAAAAATGGAGCCCCGCACAGGTGGTGTGACCACTTGACTAGCCATTAGAAGAATAGTCTCAGCGCTCCAGGCAGTTGAAAGGGAGCGTGGGACTATAAAAGAGTCTGCTTGGGAGTTGTACGATAAGGGAGGTGCGTGTAGAGTCATCATGTCACAAGGTTAGCGCTCGCGCACGGAGGGCTATGCTGCCACGTGGGTAGGCTAGGAAGTGACAATTGGTGTCACTGTTCATGATAGGATGTCCAATTTGAGGCCAAATGGAGCGGGCGACGGACATTTAAGATAACAGTTATGGGCAAGATTTCGGAAAATTTGCCGCCAAGAAAGCATTGATGGCCCAGAATTGGGGGGAACGGTCGAATTTGAATTCAAAAGGTGCTATAAAACTCCAGGGGCTAGCCACGAGACAACACTTGTTCACTTGAGACTTGAGCGGTTGAATAGAGCATAGAGTGTTGAGCGCCGAGCGATATTCAAGCCCCTAAGTTCGCAAAAGATCGCATACAATACAGACAAGATGACGGCTACCAGGGGAGGTTTGGGCTTTGAAGAAGGAACCACCGGCGAGGCCGCACCGACCCATACAGTACACGATGTTCCCGAAGGTACTAGGGTTGCGCCAAAAATCCCGAAATCACCTCGGACGCCGAGACCAAAAAAAGATAAGCAGGCAACGGGACTAGTCCACATGTCCCCAAGGAATCCGCGGTTTAGTAAGCTATCAATGGAGGAAAAGGGCAAGGCTGTCACCATTGAGATAGATGAAGAGGAGGAGGACTTACAGGCTCAGATTGCCGAGGTAGAGGAAGAAGAAGACGTGGAGGCAGACATCCAACCGATGTGCTCTGCAGCAAAATTACCCAAGTATGTCCCTCCGCGAAAAGGGAAAGCTAAGGTACCAAAGGATATGGATGCAATGAAGAGTGCACTCCAAACCTCACTCCTCCCCGATGGAATTACCTTTGAGGGTCGACTCCTAGGCCTCATGCCCACCCTAAAATTTGAAGACTCGGACCTCACAGACAGCGAGAAGTTATCTCACTTAGAGACGACGAGCTTAATGAAATAGAATACAGAGGGGCCAGTGATAACATTGGAGCTGCAAAATGCTTGCGTGGTGTGGAAAAGGCTGGGTTACTTCATCTGCTATGGATACCACATTTTCACCACGCCAATCACCATTTTTGTCATCAGGTAGTTGCTTTTCCTGGTGCATGATGGGTACTTATGGCTGGAGGAGCCTATTCCCATCACAGCAGATCTCATCCATTGAATTTCTTGGCTTCCCTGTAAGGGAAAGGACCCCGCGATGATAGCAGGAAAAAGTAGCGACTTGGCTCTTGCAGAAGCCATGAAGAAAAAATATAAGCTCAAGAAGAAAAATAGGGGTTACGCTATCACCAGTATCAAGGATAAAGGGGTGCGCGTAGCCACCCAACTTCTGGCTAGTAAAGTAATGAGAAAATGTCGCGGCGATGAAGTACCAGCGCCAGTAGTTGCGTTGGATGAACAGTGTGTAGAAGGGGTCCAATTCAACTGGGTTGAGTTCCTCTACGAAGAATTTTTGCTCAACTTCTAGGAGGCCTAGGAATAGGGTAAGACCTTCCACTACGTGTGGTTGCTCTTATCCATCTTGCTGGTAGCGGGGGAACTGCCGGAGGATAGCTAGTTCCTAAGCATCGACTGAGACTTACTAGAGGTTGCGAAGTACGCTTCACTCTGGGCTACCAAGGATGTGAAATGGATTCCCGATAACAAGATTTTCTGGGTACTCATGGAGGCGAGCATCTGAATGTGGATTAATAGGAGGTTGTGCCTGTCCCCCATGGTGCACAACAGTCTGCAGAGTTTTGCAGAATTCAAGGTGGACATGCACAACATCTACAGTCGGGTGCAAAAAGATCTGGCGTAGCAGTGGACAAAGCTACCATTCATAGCCACTGACGACACGATATTTACAGTGTTAGAGACATGGCCTCCTGAGTGGCGAGCCCTGGATTTGGCGGAGCTGGATAAGGCAACAGTGTAGAAAAGGAAGGATGATTTGAAGCAGCGCATCACCTAACTGGCTGAGAGAAGGAGGAACGAAAAGTGGCTGCTGAGGTCGGGGCAGTCTGCGAAGTAGCACAGGCAGCTGTGGAGTAGAAGTAGGCTGCCAAAGCAGCAGCAACAACGCAGACAGTAAAGGCCGCCACAGTGCAAACAGAGGAAGGCCAAGCTTGCAGAAGAGACCGTAAACCTAGGGAATGCCTCTACACAGCTTAAGCGGCCATGCATCATAGAAAGATCAGGCCCAAGAAAGAAGGTCAAGGCCTCAAAGCTGGCTATCGACCCGATCAGATTAATTGAAGGTGATCTCCATGACATCGGCAAGACAGTTCATGATGTCACTATTGAAATTCTCCAAGACTTTATGACGGAGCAGTAGACTATGTTGGGGGCCCTAAGGGCGAAACTGCAGGAGTTATAGGTGTGGCCCCCGCAGGAAGGTACCTTGTCTACCCATATTGCAGCAGGCACGTCGGCAGCAGAACAGAAGCTACGCACGAAAATGGCCAATACAATAACATTGCAGATGGAGCGCTAGTCTCAAAAAGCACAATGGAATGGGTGACACTTAATACAATGAAAGGCATTGGCCTTAACTTGACTGCCCTTTGCCATGACACACTTTATCAGCTACAGGATGGGATAACAACAAAACTCCGCACTAGAGAGAGTCACGCAATCTAGGTTCTGAGAGAGCAGAAGATTAATATAGAACAACTCAGCGTGTAGTGCGATGAGTTGGTATCGTAGAACAAACAGTAGTTACAGAGAGTTGACGACGCTTGCTAGTGCGTCCCAAAATTTTCTATTGCAGTGGACCTACCAACAAAAGTGCGGATCCACTATTTGGCAAGTGGAGTCCATGATGCGCGCGAGGAAATAACAAGAGTGCAAGTGAAGCTAAATCTCTAGATTACTGAGTTGCAGCTGGAGGAGCAACCTTCCACTCCCCTAGAGGTTAAAGAATAGTGCACCAACGCTATTGTAGTAGGGACGAAAGAGATTGGAGGTGCAGTCCACGACTGTACCAACATGTTGGAACAGGTGCTAGAGGTCCTCACTACGTTGCAGGAGGACCCCAACATTTAGCAGTTGGAGACTGAGGTACGCGAACTTTAGCAACAATATGACAACATTAGAGAGACTGCACAAACAATAGTCCTTACTCAGCGGCTTGCAAGGATGCAGTAGGCCAAGGCCTTAAAAGAGCAGGTGGACGCTGCATGCCACAAAGAAGCAGTTCTAAAAGCACACATCTAGCTATGGATTGATGAAGCCTTCCCAATCACGGTGGATATTGAAGGAAAGCTTGTGTATATTCAAGGAATGCATGCACAAATGCAGCACAACATGCCAGAAATAGAGGGTTCAGACGCAAGAATGCAGCAGGTTCAATAGGTAGCAGCGTAGTGCGTTGCAGACATTTAGGCCGTTGGGGATCAGTTGGAGGGACTCCGCGCCAAGATCACTGCACCGACAGAGTGACTTGAGGGTGAGTCACGATGTTTGTGTTGGGGGCTTGTTGGGAATGGAATCCCCCCACAACATGTTTTGGTGCTCAAAGCCCAAGTTTTGGTCAGATAATGTTGTAAGACTCTGCGAATTGTGGGAGTGGAGTGTGAAATGTATGTTGCGTCAAAGGGTTGTCTGCCCTAAGTTTTTTTAATGTACTATCAGCCTACCCATGGTCTGCGGACCATGAGATTGTATAAATAGAGTGAGGCTCTAAGTTCTAAAGATAGGAAGAGATCGAAGCAAAGGAATGGAGTCTAGAAGATAGCGAGCATAGAGAAAAGGTCTAAGTGTCTTGGGTCGTAGTAGTAGGAAGAGGCTCTGTAGCTGAGTGCGCAGAGGGCTAGTAGAGTCCGTAGCTGAGTGCACAGACCCCTGCAGCTGAGTGCGCAGGGCGGAGTCGAGCCTGTAACCCAAGAAGAAGAATAATAAAGAGAAGTTTGATTCCAAATACTGTGTATCTGCTTTTGTATTACTTTGTATGCATTTATAATGTTTTGTTGATTGCGCGCACTTATATGAATACTAAACACTATTAAGTATAATTGGGCTCATACAGATAAGTTAAGTAATTGGATAATATCGGGTTAATAGTAAGGAACTTGGGTAATAACACAGATCGTGCCTCGAGCAGGGCTACACGAAGGCAGCATTGCAGGCTGCGAGGTACTGGTAGGTGCACGTAGCGACGTGCGTAGGGTCAAACCGCGAACCACCAGAAAACCATAAGACATATCTAGGGTGCGGAAACCTAGTTCTAACACCCTCCCATACTACTTCGGGTGAAACCTTAGTTTGCGCTCCACAGACTGTTGCCGAAAGGGCTAGTAGTACTGGGATTTGTTTGGCTAAACGATCTCTAAACCTAGGTTAGGCCCATACAAGCCAACAAGGATACCACAGGATCCTTTGGACCTAATTCAACCTGATTGGACTAATTAGCTGAGTCATGCGCTGGAATGCTATAACGTAACCACTGAAAAAGAGGATGAGGATCCGCGACATATTAACATCCCTAAAACAGAAGGTCACTGCAAGGTTGAAGGACTGCAGATTGAGAATCCTCATATAACCATGCCACTGAAAACAAAATAGGTAAACATTGGTATGGAGGTGAAGCCAAAATTCGTGAAGATTGGAGATTACTAGGATGACACGACGGTTGATAAGGTCACTGAATTGCTCCGCGAATACCAGGATTTATTCCCTACCAATTTTACAGATCTAAAAGTGATAATCGGGGACCTAGGTGTTATGAAGATCACATTAAAGCATAACGTGAAGCCGGTTAAGCAAAGACCTTACCGCCTCAATCCGAAGTATAAGAAGAAGGTCCGCTTAGAGCTAGACAAGATGCTCGCGGCAGGCATCATTGAGCCTATGGAATAATTTGACTGGGTAATCCCAATGGTGGTATAGGAGAAGAAGTAGAAGGATGAAATAAGGATATGCGTGGATCTCAGAAAGCTAAATGATGGTTGTGTACATGATCCTTTCCCAACTCCGTTCATTGATGAAGTGTTGGACAATGTAGGTGGCTAGGAAGCATATTCCTTCAGTGATGGGTTCTCGGGGTACCAACAGATCAAAATCACACCGAAGGATAGGAGCAAGACGGCCTTCACAACTGAGTGGGGGTGTTTCCAGTACAATGTAATGTCGTTTGGGTTGAAGAATGCACCTGCGATTTTCTTACGTGTAGTCGTTGCTGCGTTCAAGTAATGTATTCATAAGTTCCTGGAAGTATACTTCGATGACTAGACTGTGTTTGGGCTGGTGAAACACCATGTTGCCAATTTACGCCTAATGCTGGATACTTGTCGAAGATACGAGATCGCGCTCAATCTGAAGAAGTGCCTATTTTGTGTTCCTTTTGGGACCCTGCTAAGTCATGTGGGTTTTAGGCAGGGACTGATGGTAGATCCCAGGAAGATTGCAGTGATACTAAATTTGGAAGCACTGAGGAGTGTGAAATAGCTATGCGCTACCCTAGGACATATAGGATATTAAAGAAAGTTTATCAAAGGCTATGCCTAAATCACTGTGCCTATGGAGAAGTTGTTGAAGAAAGATGTTACATTCTGCTGGAATGAGGACTATAAGAAGAGCTTGGATGTATTGGTAGAAAAGATGGTCACCGCGCTGATTTTAGTCTTCCCAGATTGGAAGAAGGATTTTCATGTACATGTCAATGCATCATGTATAGCGCTGGGGGCAGTACTAACATAGGCTGGTGGAGGAGACTTGGACCATCCTATAACATTCACAAGTAGAAGTTTATCCAAGGTGGAGAAGAACTATTCCACCACTGAGCGCGAAGGATTAGCTATGGTACACGCGCTGTAGAAGTTTAGACACTACTTGCTAGGAGGCTATTTTAAGATGTATACAGATCACTCCATACTGAAATACTTGGTCAATAAGCCTGTGTTGGGGGGGAGAATTTGCAGGTGGCTGTTATTGTTCCAAGAGTAGGATTTTGAAGTTATTTTGAAGCCTGGACAACTGAACGTGGGACCAGACCATCTGTTGTGCATCGAAACAGGGGAAGAGCCCACTAATTTGGAAGAGCTATTGCCTGACGGACAACTATTTGTAGTGCGTATGATGGATGGTAATTTTGAGGATATCATACACTTCCTAACGACAGGGACTACCTCATAAGGATACATCGTCCAACAGAAGAAGGAATTAGTGGTGCGCGTGATAGATTTTTCTATCATTGCTGGGCATCTGTACAAAATGGGGTCAGATGAGGTGTTGTGACGATATGTATTGGAGTTTGAAAGAAGTAGCAACCTCATAAACGCTCATGGGGGTGCCACGGGAGGAAATTATGTAGGGAGAGTGACCTTGCAGAAGATTCTATGTGCAGGGTTGTGGTGGCCAACCCTCCATCAGGACTCAAAAGCATATTGCAAGGCGTGTGATGTGTGTCAAAGGACTGGTAGGCCATTATGGAGGGATGAGATGCCTTTGAATCCACATTTGACATTACAACCCTTTGAGAAATGGGTGATATATTTTGTGGGGCCCATCCAACCCCAAGGGAAGACGGGGGCGAGGTACATTATCATTGTGACAGAGTATCTGACTTGTTAGGTGGAGGCATAGCCTGTGAAGGATTGCACAGGTGCGACTACTGTGAAGTTCCTATTTGAGTATGTACTGACATGATTTGGTTGTCTAAATATTTTGATGAGTGATCGCGGTACGCACTTTCTAAATGAGATGATCAGTGTGCTAATGGAGGAATTTCCGGTATATCACCAAAAGAGCATGCCTTATCACATGCAGGCTAACGGGATAGTGGAAGCATTCAATAAAGTACTAGATAAAGCGCTGACCAATGTTTGCAATGCCCAGCGAAGTGTTTGGGACCTACACATACCCGCAGTACTATGGGCTTATCGAACGACATGCAAGAAGTTGACTAGACAAACACCCTTTAGGCTTGTCTATGGTGTTGAAGAGGAGATGCCCATGGAATACATTATGCCTAGTCTATGTATAGCGACACTCATGGGTATGACAGATTGTGGAGCCCTGGAGGAAAGGCTTGCACATCTGGATGAGCTTGAGGAAGAAAGATTTTTGGCTGGATTTCACCAATAGGTCCAAAACCAGCGCGAAAAATCCTAGCATGATCGACACATTAAGCTGCGTACCTTTAAGGTAACTAACCTAGTTTTGTTATATGATATAAAGTTTGATAAATTTCCAGTGAAATTCAAAATGCACTGGTTAGGGCCCTATGTCATTAAGGAGATTACCGATGGAGGAGCAGTGCAGCTGGTCAAATTGAATGGAGATCCCTTCCCAGGAAAGGTGAATGATAGTCGACTGAAGCCATAAATCGGCGGTCTGGCCATGTGAGCCTATGAAGGTAGAATAGTCTTAGTGCTCCAGGTAGCTGAAAGGAGGCACGAGACTATAAACTACACTGCCTGGGTTGGGGAGCTGCGCGATTTGAGGACTGTACAAATCAAGGAAGTGTCACAGGATTTGCGGCAGCGTGAAGGGAGCTGCGCTACCAAGGGATAAATCGTGTAGGTTGGCTAGAAAGTGACCGTTAAAGTCATTGTTCATGATTTGATGGTAGAAATGCGGCCAAATGGAGTGGGTGGCCGACATTTAAGACGAAATTTATGTCTCAGATCCTTAAAAATCTGCCGCTAATCCGGCATTAAAGAACTGAATTTGGGGCGAACAGTTGGATTTGAATTCAAAATGCCCTATAAATTACAAGTGGTTATCAAGCAAAAAAAACACTTTGCATTTCGAGAATTGAGTTGTTGAGCTCTTTGGCACACATGAACCGAAAATTCTTTTAAGGCTTTGAAAGAGACTCCAGCATTTGCAAACTTACTAGAGACGTCACGAGCACTGTTCGAAAGTGTTATGTCAGCACCCACAGAAGCTGTAGACACAGAAGTAGAGGAATTGGTGTCGGAAATTGAGATGGAGGCAGAAGTAGCTACTCCAGAGGTCACTGAAGTACTAGCCGAAGTCCCCAAATCATCGAGGACGCCGAGACCAAAGCTGACCCCAACCAAGGAGACCGCCAAGGATAAAATGGGCAAGAAACCTGCCATACCGGTGCGCACATCACCAAGAAGAAACCACAGGAGCTTCACTGGGGGAGCAATACCATACCACGTGGGTTCATATTGAGGGATATTTATTGAGAAAAAAATAGCATAATATATTGGGGGATATATAGGGGTTAGAGGGTTTTTATATTAGAAAGTATACAAAATGTAGCCCAAAGTCAATAAAAAAATATAAAGGGGTATAAAAATTGTTAATGAAAAAATGGATACCTAGAATATCTAGTGAAAGTAGGGGTTTTTAAATTGGGAAGGTGTATTGGGTTCATATTGGTAGGGGGCTAAATAATGTGATTTTTACAGGTATTTTCCAATATGTAGTCAAATTAAGGGTATTGTTTAATATGCCATGAACGCACGTGATATGACATAGTTTCATTGAGTGAAGCCCCTATGGAAGAAACCCACCGAAGACCACTGCACAGGAGAAGGGAAAAGTCATCAACATGGGGCTGGAGGAGGAAGACATTGAATACATCTTGATGGATGATGAGAATGTGGGAGTCGAAGTGGAGGAGGTTGAAGGCTAGGGTACAAACCCTATTACTCGGTTGCCTGAGTATGTCCCTCCGTGCAAGGCCAAGACCAAGGTGCCAAAAGACATCGATGAGAACAAGACCCCCTTGCAAATCCCTTTGCTACCAGATGAGATTGCTTTCGAAGGACCGCGCTGGACGCGGGTTCCGCTACTAAAACTTGAGGACTGGGACTTGGCTGATCACGAGAAGTTCCCACACCTGGCGACCGAGCAATTGATGTTCCACATAATTGGTACAAACACTGGAATGACCGCATTGGAGCCACAGAGGTGGCTTAGAGGAGTAGACAAGGTAGGGTTTCTCAACCTTCTTTGGGTGTTGCATTACTTCCGTGGCCCAGTGACAATATTGGTCATCAAGCAGCTGTTGTGCTTGGTGCATGATGGGTGTCTGTGGCTGGAGGAGCCAATACCCGTCATGGATAGATTGATTCACAGGATAACATGATTGCCTTACACAGGAGAGAATCTGGCCATGATATTTGGTGAAGAAGGTGGTGAGCAAGCCCTCACAGAGTCTATGAAAGAAAAGTTGAAACTAGTGAAGAAGCCGCATGGATATGCTATATCCAGCATCTGCGACCCTGCCGTAAAGGTAGCTACGTAGATTCTAGTAGGGAAAATGATGAGGAAGTGTCACACCGATGAGGTGCTGGCACCTGTCGTCGTGCTAGTAGCCCAGTGCACTGAAGGAGTCCAGTTCAACTGGTCAGACTACTTTCGTGGAGAGTTCCTAGCAAACTGCCGCGAAGCGCAAGAGCTCAGTAAGACGTTCCACTATGCGTGGCCCTTGCTGTAACCTGTGCTGGTAGTGTGGGATTTTCCAGAGGACAGTAAATTCCCTTCAGTTGCACCAGACCTACCAGAAGCAGCGAAGTACGCTTCGCTGTGGGTGACCAAGGATGCACAATGAGTCAATGACAGCAAGATCTTCTGGATCTTGATGGAGATGAAAATCCACATGACCATCAATTACAAACCACGATTGTCACCTACGGTGTATGCCGACCTACAGGGATACACATAATTTAAAGACGACTTTCATCATGTGTCCATCAGGGTGTGGAAGGACCCTGCGAGGAAATGGTAGGACTTGCCTTACCTGGCAACGGGTGATGCCATTGATGTAGTACTTGATCAATGGTCGACAGAGTGGCATGCTACAATAGACTTAACGATGGGAGGGATAAAGTCAGCCGCGCAGAGGAAGAAGGAGGAGGCCAAGCTAAAGATGACTCAGTTGGCTGAAAAGAGAAAGAGGAGGCCATTGACAAGGTGCAAGCGGAGCCCAATGCTACGCAGCAGACATCATAGTAGACAGGTGGGACAGAGCGAGGCTCTGAAAAAGGCACGAGGTCACCTTCACCTGAGATAGAGGAGGAGACAGATGAGCAGCATGGTGTGAACCCTCAGGAGATATCCACCCACTTTAGGTGCCCAAGGGAGCAGGAGAAAGGAGGGTCTAGGAAGAAATAAAACGCTACCAAGACATCATTGGACCCTATCACGCTAACAAAGGGCGATCTGCACGATGCAAGATGTCACCGCGGAGTCCCTGCAACAATTTGAGTAGCAACAATAGATAATCTTGGGGGCTATCCAGACAAGGTTGCAGGAGTTGTAGACCTGCATGTCTCAGGCTAGCATGGTGTCCACCAGCCTAGCTATCAGCACTTCAGAGGCTATTGAGATACTGCGCGCAAAGGTCTCCAGTGCGATAGTGCTACCTGATGGAGCACTGATCACTGAGAACGAAGCTGACAGGACCACTTCCAGTGCCCTAAAGGGAGTAGGGTTTAATCTGGCAGCACTCTCAGGTGAAGTGCTCCACCTTTTGCAGGATGGTGATTGCAGAGCTGAGGGCCCGTGAGCACCGCGCCCTCTAGGTGATCAGTGAACAACGGATCAACAATGAGTAGATGACACTACAACGAGAATCTGCCATTGCCACTATGACTAAGGTGACTAATCAGAACAAACGCATTATGCAGGTCGTCAAGGAGGCATGCCGAATGGTCCTATAATTGGTCATTCCTAAGGAGGAGCTAATCGAGGTGCGCATCCACAAGCTGGCTATGGGGGTGCGCGACACTTGTTACTGAGATGGTGAGGGTTCAGCTGGAGTTGAACCTGCAGATCACAGAGTTACAGTTGAAGGCCTAGCCTTCAACTCTGCCAGAGGTGAAGGAATAACGGGCGATCATTGTCACAACAGTAGTAGTGGCGGTGGATAATGTAGTAGCAGACTACATGCAACTTTTTGAGTAGTCGTTTGAGGTCTTGATAAGCTTGCAGGAGGACACCAATGTAAAATGACTAGAGACAGAAGTGTGTGAGCTATAAAATCACTATGATGAGGTCAAGGGCACAGCGTGAATCGTAGCGCTGACACAAAGACTAGCAAAGTTGCAGGAGGCCAAGCAGCTAAAAGAACAGGTGGATGCAGCACTGCAAAAGGAAGTAGTTCTGAAGGCACGACTGAAGCCCTGGCTGGATTAGGCTTACATGGTGATAGGATCTATTGAAGGCAAGCTTGTGAATTTGCAAGCCACTCAGCAAAAGCTTCAGGCCGACAATTCAGGAGCAGTGACCGAGCAGATGGTCGAAGACGTGAAGCAGGTGGTCGCACAGTGCACAACTAAGGTTGCGGTCATACAGGTCGAATTGGAAGGTCTTTGTGCAAAGATTTCCGTGCCTACCGAGTGACTCAAGGGTGAGTCATGATGTTTGTGTTGGGGGCCTATTGGGAACGAGATCCCCCAAGGATAGTTTTGGGGCTAAAAGCCCATGTTTTGGGTCAAATTTTGTAATAAAAGAGTAAAGTCTCTGCATGTTGTGGTCGCGGAGCGCGAAGGTGTCATGAGTCATAAAGGGTTGTCTGCCCTTATTTTTGTAAAATAAAGTCGACTGTAAGAGACCTACCCATGGTCCACAGACCATGGGATTGTATAAAAAGAGCTAAGCTCTAAGTATTTTTTAGAAGAATCATGAGTCAGATAGTGATAGCTCTGAAGTAAGAAGTCCAAGTTCCGGGTCATAGCGTAGGTGGAGGCTCTACAGCTGAGTGCACAGAGGCCTAGGATAGAAGTCTGCAACTGAGTGCATGGACCCCTGCAGCTGTGTGTGTAGGGTGGATAGAGTTTGTAATCACTTGAAGATATCAATAAAGAGAAGTATTCTGCAAATTTTGTGTCTTTGTTTCCTGTTTATGCATCTTGACATGTTATGTATGAATTTCATTTATAATTCTTGTATGATGCGTGAATGTATGTAATTATGTTCATTAAGTGAACGCAAGTAATAACATCTGTTTACGCGGTGCTAACTATGATTTTTTAATAAGATATTTAAGACACTTAGACTAGTTTGGGAATTTGCACAGTACGCTGCCCTAGCAATGCGAAAGTAACAAAGCCGTAGGTTAGGGCTGCGTAAAGGTAAATCGTACCTTTTTGTGGAGGTATTAAAGGGCATAATAGAGGGATAGTCTGGAAATCCCTAGAACTAAGTGACCTACACGAAGGTAGGAATAGGAAGAATAAACCAACATCACGA
>APFE031154650.1:0-19835 GCA_000404065.3 Pinus taeda
ATAGAAATTCAAGGGATGCATCTAAGAAACCTTTCTTTAAATTAGATTTCATATTTGATATTCCCATGTTTAACGATGAAAGTAATGCAGAAAAGCTTAATAAATGGAATAGGTAGATTGAAATCTACTGCAAGATTCAGTAGATCGAAGAGGACGAGGCAAAGATTTAGTTAGCCTCTCTTTGGCTGAGTAGCAACGCTCTCGTCTTGTGGGAGAAAAAATTGCGAAACATTAAGAGTGTGGGTAATCTTCTTTCCTCACGGCCTAGTTTCATTTCTGCATTAAAGGAACAATTTTATCCCTTGGGTTATAAGCAAAAAGCCTTAATGGATTGGCAATACTTAAGGCAATGCAGAGGTCAAGATGTTCAAAGCTTTACAGAGTTTAGAGAACAAGCACTTAATTTGGGCATTGAACTTGACTCAACTGAAGTAGTAACTAAGTATATTGGATCATCACATAGTTACCTTAGACATTCATTATTATTGTTTGAACCAACTACTATTGAATCGGCCAATGTGAAGGTCATCCATCTTGATAATAGGGGAAAAAATGAAAGAGATGATCATTTCAAGAAACCACCTTTCAAACCTCCAAATGGAAAACCCAAAGTGAAAGGAAAAGGAAAGGAGAAGAGGATGACATCAACCAAGAAAGATGAAAGAGAAAGGGCTTATTGCACTCACTGCAAAAAGGAAGGTCATGACGACGATCATTATTGGAAACTGTACCCAGAAAAGAGACCAAAGAAGTATGGAGGAAAAGGAAAGCAAAAGACAGTGGCAACTGTGCAGCAAGACCTTAGATCCAATTCCGGAGATGAAGCATTGGTCACAGCAGCAGGAACAAAAGGTACTCTTACAGCTCATGTTAATTATGAATCACATGAAGGCACTATTTCAATAGATGAGTCTCTTCCTAATGAACGAAAGAGAATCGAGCTATTTCATATTAGAGTTATCATAAATCATACAAAAGTGGAAACTCTATTTGATACCGGATCCCAAGCAAACTTAATTTCAGAGTCCTTGGTAAAGAAGCTAGGCTTAGAAACCAAACTACATCCAAAACCTTGCCCACTTGGATGGATACATGATAAAGCAAAATTGAATGTAACTAAGCAGTCCAAGGTTAAATTTGTGATCGCTTCTAAGTTAGTGGATGAGGTAGAACTTGATGTGATACCATTGGATATCTGTGGCATGGTGTTAGGGAGTCCATATCTATATGATAGAAAGGAAATATTCTTCTGTCATGAAAACAAATACCAAATCACAAATGATGGGGTAGAACATATTGTAAGGGCTCATCAAACTAAAATCAATGCCAACCTTGTAAGTGCAAGACAAATGAAGAGGTTGGTGAATTCCAGTAAGGGTTGTATGCTTATGGTTGTAAGGGGGAAAGATGCACAATTATCTGATGCTTTCCAGGATGATCATGTGCATAAAAAGGAATTATCTGAATTAATTTCTAACTATGATGAGATGTTTTAGGGGCCAAGGGGATTACCTCCGAAGAGGAAAATCCAACATGAGATCCATTTGCAGCATGAAGCCCCTTTACCGAATATTGGCATGTACAGGATGTCAACCATTGAGATTGAGGAGATCAAAAAGAAGGTGTAGGAACTATTGAACCAAGGACTCATCAAACCAAGCACTTCTCCATGCGGCTCATTGATTCTCTTAGCGCCAAAGAAATATGGCACATGGAGGATGTGTGTGGATTATCAAGCACTAAACAAACTCATGGTGAAAAATCATTACCCTCTTCTGCGCATAGATGATTTATTAGATCAATTAAAGAATGTTATTTATTTCACCAAATTGGATTTGCATAGTGGTTATCACCAGGTTTGAATTACAGAGTAGGATGTGTGGAAAATTGCCTTCAAGACCAAACAGGGGTTGTTCGAATGGATCGTGATGACATTCGGACTTTGCAATGCTCCAAGCACTTTCATGAGGGTCATGAATGATCTCTTTAGGCCTTTCATTGATGAATTTGTTCTTGTATATCTAGATGATATTCTTGTCTTTAGTAAAAGTTGGAATGAACATGTATGCCATGTGAAGAAAGTGCTTGATGTATTGAAAAAAGAAAAACTCTATGTAAGATTGTCAAAGTGTGAGTTTGGGAAAAAATCTTTGGTTTACCTAGGTCATATTGTTGGTCTTGGTTAGCTAAAAATTGATCCTTCTAAAGTTGAAGCAATTGTAAATTGGCCTAATCCTACTAGTGTAATCGAGGTTTGCAGCTTTTTGCGTGCAGTACAACATTGGAGGAGATTTATTGCCAATTTCTCTATTATTGCAGCACCTTTTCACACATTGAGAAGTGTAAAGAAAGTCTTTCAATGGGGTGGAACGCAGCAGAATACCTTCGAAAAATTGAAAGAAAAGATCAGCACCATGTCGGTCTTGGCCTTACCAAATCTCCAATAGCCATTCGAGATCGAGGTAGACGCCAACGAATATGCCATGGGAGCTGTACTGATGCAGAAAAAGAATTCGATATGTTACTATTCAGAGAAGTTCTCTCAGGTTGTGATAAACTATCCCACTTATGACAAGGCGTTATATGCCTTGGTCCAGAGTGTGAAAAAGTGGAAGCATTACCTGATCGGCAAGGAGACCATCATCCATATGGATCATTAGCCCTTGCAGTATCTTCAATCACAAACCAAGTTGCAGCAATCTCGTCATTTCAGGTGGATGGGTTTTCTTCAACAATTTCATCTAGTAATAAAGTATAAGAAGGACACTAGCAACAAAGTGGCCGATATGCTATCTCGCCCTCCTATTTCTGCTCCTGTTATTTTGCATATTACTTCGTTATATTTTGAAAGTTATGCTAAACAATATGATAACAATGATGGCTTTAAGGAGATTTATGCAAAACTAACCCATGTTTCACAGGTGGAAAACTATCACTTGCAGGGGAAACTATTGTATCACCTTGGTAAATTGTGCATACCCATAGGGGAAAGGGTACATCTAATCTGGGAGGCCCACACCTCCCTTGCATCTGGTCATTTTGGTGCTGAAAAAACTTTGTGTCATGTACAAAGATTTTGTTTTTGGCCTCATATGGAGAACATTGTGACTCACTATGTAAAGGGATATCTGATGTATTCTATTTCAAAGCCCTCTAACAGAAAACTTGGGCTCTACACACCACTCCCTATTCTGAGTCGTCCATGGGAAAGTGTACCGATGGATTTTGTAGGAGGTTTGACTTTGTCTAGAAAAAGTCACGACTATTTGTATGTCGTCATTGACTGTTTTAGTAATATGTGTATTTTAATGCCTTCTAAAAATCATATAACTACAGTGCAGACAGCTTATCTTTTCTTTCAACATGTTTGGGTCCATTTTGGCTTGCCCACATCGATTGTGTTAGATCGGGACTCTCGCTTTCTCAGAGAGTTTTGGATCATCTTGTGGAAGATGATGGACTCCAAGTTGAAAAGAAGCACGAAATTTCATCCACAGACTGACAGACAGACAGAGGTTGTCAACCGCACTATGGTACACTTGTTGGGAGGCTATTGTGGGAAACATCCTAAGTTGTGGGAAGAACATCTTCCATATGTGCAACATTCCTACAATCGAGCAGTGCACTCATCTATGCATCGTTCACCATTTGAGACATGTTTTGGCTATCTGCCAAAAGATCCTTTTGATATGGTCTTTGGAAGGGAAGATGACTCCAGTAGACGTGATGACAAGGACAAAGCACAACGGTTCATTCAGCAGATCCAGTTGATTCACCAAGTAGTACAGGCGTAGTTGGAGAAAATTCAATCTTGGTACAAGGCTCAATGTGACAAACACCAATTCGTCCATCAATTTCAAGTGGGCGACAAAGTGTGGTTCCATATCAACAAGGAGAAGATTAAGGGAGAAGGGAAGAAGTTGTAAACAATCCAGTATGGTCCATTCACCATCTTGGAGAAGACTGGAAACAATGTCTTCCGTCTCAATTTGTCAACATATATGAAAATTTACTCTGTAGTGAATGTGGAAAACTTAACTTTGTATGAGCCACCATTTATTATGGACACCGAAGAGGTGGGCACAGCCCCTATAGTTGATGACTTTGCACTAGAGTATCTCAATGAGTTACCTGAAGATATCATCCTTGACAAAAGAACCAAGACTTCACAATGGGGAGATGTGGAATACCTTCGAGTTGGTTTCAAAGGGATGCACCCTAGTAAGGAAAAATGGCTGGAAAAAGAAAAAGTGAGGGAACAATTCCCTCACTTGCCAATTGACTGATAAAGCTTTTGGCAGTCCAAAAGCTCCTCAATGGGGAGGATTGATCTATGTCGATCTCTAGACACCAGTGACATGGAAAAGGCTCAAAATTCAAATTGGTGTAAAGTCAATTAACTTGACATCAGATCGAAGTGCTCGTCTCCCTGATTCCAACGGTGTGAACGGAACTCCAATCTGAGCCCGGATGAGGAAGATAGAAGCATTCAAAGTTTTGGTTTACTTTTGCTGACTAGACAGGCTTAATGGAGACACAATTTGGAAGTTTTCTGGCAGACGGAATCCACACAACTCCAGCCAATTCCAGATGAAATTTTCGCCTCGTTAAAACGTCTCCTTCGGTCCAAATTTGGATCTTTCAAAACTGGCCATATTGTTATAACTATAAAAAAATTATTAAAAAAAGGGTGTGGCGGGCCATCAACCCTGCCACCCCAATCCTTATCACATATGAATTATGGAGGATCAGGCCACTAACCCTGGCCCCTACCCACACAACTAGCGGAACCCTTGATTTATGGGTGGGCCATTATCGTTGCATGAAGGAGTAAAGGTGGGCCAACCCTTGGGGCAAGAACCCAACCACACAACTACCCACGTAAATAAGTATGGTGCAGGCGATATGTGAGGTGGGCGGGCCGCCAAAGGTGGGCCCAACCCGACCTCCCTTTTTTTAAAATAGATTTCGTTGTGTAAAATGGGAGGGGGAAGGGTTTGACCGCCCAACCCCCTCCACAATAATTGGATCTTCAACCATTCTGCCCAACAGCATTTTGGAAAAATCGACCACCCTTTGGATATTTAAAACTCAGTTCACCAGTGTGCCCAGGGAGTAGAGAGGAGTGTGCACGTAGTTCGAGGTAGGGTATTTTGCAGGTGGCAGAACCATTAACAATGCAGAGAAGGGGATGGAACCATGATATGAGAAATTTCTCTAGGAGGCTAGATTTTCACTTTTTCAAATTTCGACAAATTTTATATGGTCTCAACATTTCTTCATGCTGCGAACGCAATGGTGCTGTCCATTTCTCCAACAGAGTTTTGCATTTTTTGGCCATTTTTCAGTATGGAGGTATAAGACTCCTTTTTGTAAATGATGATTGTTCTCTTCTTTCTCATGCCACTTAATGAATGAAGGCCTCCCCATTGATTAAGCAGGGCCCGGAGACGTAGTCCAAATCGGACGAATTCCATTATCAAGTCTCTTATACTCTTTCATGCTTTATGTGTTTCTCCTCTTTTCTCATGTGCACATTAAATTTCTATGTTTAAGCTACACTTTGTGCATGTAAGTCTTTAATACATCTATCAACAAAAGATTTTGGATCATTGGTGGTGGAATAGTTTTGGTCAGCCTTGGATAAGCTCCTACTTGCGAACGATATAGGATGGTCCAATTCTCCTCCGCTAGCCTGTGTGAGTACTGCTCCCAGTGCTATACATGATGCATCTACATGTACATGAAACTCCTTCTTCCAATCGGGGAAGACTAAAATTGGCACAGTGACCATTTTTTCTTTCAATACATCCAAGCCTTTATGACAGTCCTCATTCCAACAAAACATGACATCCATTTTCAACAACTTCTCCATAAGCGTGGTGATATGGGCATAGCCCTTGATAAACTTCCTATAGTACCAAGTATGTCCCAAGGTTGCACGCAACTGTTTCACACTCCTCAGTGCCTCCAGGTTAATTATCACTGCGATCTTCACGGGATCTACCATCAATCCCTGTCTGCATACCACATGACCCAAAAAAGTCCCAAAAGGGACACAAAACAGACATTTCTTCAGATTGAGCACAATCTTGTACCTTCGACAGGTTTCTAGCATTAAGAGCAAAATTTCCACATGGTGTTTTACCAATCCAAACATAGTCCAGTCATCAAAGTAAACCTCCAAAAACTTATGAATGAAGTCCTTGAATGCAGAATGACTACGTGTGAAAAACTCACACGTGCATTCTTTAATCCGAAAGGCATTACGGTGTACTGAGAACATCCCCATTTAGTCGCGAAGGTCATCTTGCTTCTATGTTCAGGCACAATTTTGATCTGATGGTACCCAGAAAACCCATCAGTCAAGGAGTACGCTTCCTAGCCACCTACATTATCCAATACCTCATCAATGAACAAAGTCAAGAAAGGATCGTGCATGCAAGTGTCATTCAACTTCTAGAGATCTACGCATATCCTTATTTCATCCTTCTGCTTCTTTTCCTATACGACCATTGGGCTTACCCAATTAGATTCTTCTACGGGTTCAATGATTCCTGCCACGAGCACCTTATCTAACTCTAAGTGGACCTTCTCCTTATACTTCGGATTGAGATGGTAAGTTATTTGCTTAACCAGCTTCACCTCAGGTTTTAACTTGATCTTCATAATGCCCAGGTCTCCTATTATCCCCTTTAACTCCATAAACTTAGTAGGAAACAAATCCTAGCATTTGCGGAGCAATTCAGTGACCTTACCTACCGTCGCATCATCCCAGTAATCTCCAATCTTCGTGAATTTGGGCTCTGCCCCCGTACCAATATTTATCTATTTAGTCTTCAGTGGCACTGTTATGTCAGGGTTCTCGATTGGAGGTCCCTTGACCTCGCAGTGACCCTCAGTTTCAGGAATGTTAATCTTTTGTGGATCCTCATCTTCTTCTTCAACAGTCATATTATAGCATTCCATCATGTGGCTCAGCTAAGTAGTCCAATCGGTTTGAATCAGATCCAAAGGATCATGTGGTATCCTAAAGCTTGTTTCTTTAACCTCTTGTAGTGCTTCATCAATACAATCAAACCCATATTCGAAGTTGAACGTCATTATGAACCCTTCGAGCATAGTATCCCATTCTCTTGTGCCATGGTGGAGCTCTCTCTCCAAGTACAATTTCATTGGGATGACATCTAGGGTGTGATAGAACAAGTGCATCCATTCAGGTTGGGGCTTCGCTCCATAGGCCTTAGCCCATTTTTCCAAGTGTGCACGTGGATCATCCTTCCCGTCATACTTGTTTGTCACTCATACCTTTAGCTTCCCAAAGCGTGTTCTCATCATCCTCCTACATCCGTGCCAATCATCAAAGCTACCCTTGTCATACCCCACCATCTCGTGGGCGTAGCGCGCAGGGCTCGGTCCAAAGTATAGAAGCGCTGCTTCTCTGGTACCTCCCTCTCAAATGCATCCAAAAACATATCCACATCATTCAAGCCATCATAAGTGGGCAGATTTCTTACCTCTAGTGATGCACAACGTAGCAACTAGGTCATCATGTTATAGCTAAGTGTGGTTACTTCATGTAGTATATTCTATCAGTGCTCTAATTCTTCATCCGAGTCTAAGTTGCAGGAATTCTCATGATCCCATGTAATTCATCCATCTGCTGTCAGATTCACCCAATCTTAATCTTGCACTGTTATCTTATATATGCAGTCCAAATTGTCATCACTTTCGTATTCGTGGATTGGTTCAGTATAACGTGATCCTTCAACAGGATCTAGGGGTACTATTACGCCAAGCGATTTCTTTTCAAATATCATCTTTTGCTTCTTTAGGTTGATTACCCCATTCATGTCAGTAGCCCAATCAATGCCCATGAGCGTAGGGTAAGGGTTTTTTTCATCCAGAATTTCTATTACTTCAAAATCAGCCAATGTGTTCGTGCCTTAAATATCTACAATTACTCCTTGAAGCCATCCCATTTGGATGATCTTCTACTGATTTACCATCCTTAATTGAATCAGAGACCACTGTAGCATGTGTCTCCCCATCCGCTCCCAAGTATGCTTTGGCAAAACGTTCATGTCCGACCCCAGATCCAGAATGAATTTATCCATTTCGTATTCTCCTATCTGCACGGCCAGTCTCATCTCACGTCCTATCCTTGCTTTATGCTTATCAATCTTCTGTACCACACGTGGATCACCCAAAGTGTTTCCAACGCATGTATTTATAAGTTCCTGTAACCCCTTCATAGCCTTGCTATTGCACAACAACTTCATGAAGGTCTCTAAGAAGTTTGTAAGTGAAGGGTCCATTTCCTGAACAAGTTTATTCCTTCTCCCTGAGGTAGAGGCCTTAGCGAAGCTCCTTTTTGCTTCCATGAACGTTTCATGTGCGCGCTCCAAATCAAATTGTTAGGCCCCTATACTACTAGTGTAACCCCTTATTGTTATTAGTACAACCCACTTATTATATTGATGTAACCACATAGTGCCCATATTGTTACTATTGTGCCCCATAGAAGCCCACTATTGTTATTATTGTCCCCTTACATTATTATTGTTATGTCGGCTCTGATTATGTTATGAGCCCTTAGACTCCTATATATAGAAAGGAGGTCTTTTCATTTGTATCACCCAAGAATTGTTCATTTATGTAATGTAAAGGAGGTTGCCCCCTCGAAGAGGCTGAATTCTAAGGTGTTGATCTATATTTTCTATCTTTTCTTGAGCTGGTTTCATAACACAAATTCAACCTCCTTCTCTGGAGCTTTTCGAACCCATGCGTTGTCGTCAGGTTGTTTCCCCTTATCTTCTCCCATTGAAATTCCACTTCAGAGCACTATATTCACATTCGGATCCTCTTTGTGAGGCTCAACCCTCAACATCTACAGGTTCTGAGTTAGTTGTGGTCGTAGCACCCCTTTTTCGCGTATCCTCGCTATCAGTGTAGGACAATCCTCCATTGCATGAACAAACTGAGTACAATATTTGCATGACGAATGCATTGGGCTAGTGCATTCACGGGCATAATTTCCTAGTCCTCCACAATTGTAACAGATTAGATGTCCACAACCTCTGTCAGGTACTCCTCCACCTCGGCCTCGTCCGTGCCCCTGAAAGTATGTTCGCACCATCCCAGCACTCTGGTCAGGAGGTCACGTTTTTGCCTGAACACTATAGGCGGGTGTTATATCCATCATCAATTCATAACTTCGGCAGTTGCACTAATCATGCCCTACCGACCTGCAAAAGTTGCAGAATAGTTGTTGCGATGTTTGTACAAACTTTTGCAGCAAATGACAATTATCAGTCATATGTTTCCCTGCTACCTGACATATACCGCACGACAGCGCAGACCCTGCATACGGTCCTGCTTGGGCTTCCGGCCTCAAAGGCATCAATCCTCCTCTTGCAATATAGTTCACAAAGACCAGGAAGTGGTCTTTGTCATGCCCCTGAACTTTACATTTTAGGCACCATATCTCTTCACGCGCCTCCAATCGAACTGTTTTGTCCTGCTTCAAACTTTGCATTTCGAGGCAAATATTTTTCAACTGCGCATGGATCTGCTGAACCCCAAGATTTAGATCTTGCATCGGTGTTTCATGCAGTATTATTGCAATCTCCAAGGCCTCTGTCTGTGTTGTAATCTTCTGTTGTGACAATGCAACCCTTAGGTGAGGCAGGAGCGAAGCCACGAACCACTCGCGGTGCTGTCCATCTGTTAAGTTCATATTAGCTTCGTGGATTTTACACTTCAATATCTGATCCAACTCCCAAGGTGTCTCACCTAGTTTCATTGCGATTTCCTTGAACCCCATAATCGACTGTGCCTCGATTTAGGCCTATTGAACTCTTTATTCAGCGTGCTCTAAATCTCTACCAACCCAGTGTTTGGGTTATCGTTAGAGTACTTGATGTACCAAGTTAGCGCGTGATCCTACAAAGCACTAACCAACATTTCCTTGTTCATGTGATCGTTTGTGACCCCCTAAGCTTCCCATACAACTTTTACGATGAACCGGAACTGGTCCGGGTCCTCATTTCCCAAGCCCGTAAACAAAGGCAGGTTCACTGAATTCAACATTTTGAACTGTGATGGAGGTGGTGATGGTGTGGGCGAAGTAGTAAGCGATGGTGGTGAAGGTGGAGGTGGTGTGGTGGAGGTGGTAGTCGCAAGAACCCTTGTTTTATCAATTGAACTGCACTCCGTGGAGAAGCCTTTTCTACTCCCTCTTTGTCACTCAAAGGTGGTGAAATCAATGGGCTATATTCAGGTCCTTTCTTCCTTGTTTCTATAAGTCTTTCCACTTCGTGTAACTCCGAACATAAAGGTATCTGCATAACCAATTTTTCACACAATAACATCTTAATCCAAGTATTTAAAGACTTCAAGTACTGACCTCGCAGACCTTTGAAAAAGTGCCAATCCGCCTCGCTGTAATTGACTACGGTATCGACCACAAATTCTGTCATGAATCCCCCTATGATATGATCGAGCCAATGATCGACAACGCGAGAAATCTTATCCTCGGAGGCTTCCAGTCTCTGTACTAACTCCATGGTCCAGACAATAGGACCATGAAGCCTCCACCTTCCTTGACTATCCGCAAGCTTCGCGATCCACTCGAATAAATCAACTGGAAAGGAACAGAAAAAGATCTCGTGGATTTTTGTATACAGGTATCTATCTAGCCATTGTTCCTTTGTCAGCCACAAATTTCTATTCTCCTGCCCTGCGAGTTCATGGATCTTCCTATCCAACTAGTCTGTGATCTCTTTCTTAGTTGGATTTTAGTGATACGACATCACACATCTCTCATGCAGATTCCAGGTGCCAACAACGAAACCATTTGTTGGCTTTGTGGGCCTTGACCCAGGTTCAGCGTTAGTTAGCCAAACAAATCCCTACACTACTGGCCCTTTCGGCATCAGCCCGTGGAGCGCGGACCGAAGTCTCACCCGAAGCAGTAAGGGGGGATGCTGGAACTAAGTTTCTGCACCCTGAGATGTTTGTGATGTCGGTTTATACCCCCTGCCCCTGCTTTTGCGCAAGTCGCTAAGCCTTAGGGCTCTATCATTCTACCCTTTATTCTGCCCTTCGGTACCTCTGTGAAGGTGTACAATTGACCTTCGCACAACCCTAACACGCGGTTCAGGTGCTTTCGCGCAGCTATGACAATGTAATGTATAGGTGCCCAAGTTATCTCAAGTGTTTTACTTATCTTAGTTAGCGTCGCATAAACTGATAGCTTTACTTGCGTTCAATTAATAAATATAATCACATACATTTGCGCATCAAATAAACATGGAAAATAAACCCAAAACACAATATAATTAGATGCATTAAAAGAGACTAAATACACATTAATTGCATGATACCTATCTTTATTGATATCTTCCAGTTTAGTACAAACTCTTTCAACCCTGCGCACACAGCTACAGGGGTATGCGCACTCAGCTACAGACTTCCACCCTAGGCCTCTATGCACTTAGCTGCAGAGCCTCTACCTATTCTAAGACCTGAAACACTTAGACTTCTCAACCAAACTCCCAAGGCTTAATTTTTCTCTCCCTTTTTTTTTCTAGAGCTTACTCACTTAGCTCCTTTTTATCCCATGGTCCACGAACCATGGGTAGATCTTTCCAGCTGAATTGACACTTTACAAAATAAGGGCGGATAAAATTTTATGACTTTTAACACCTTTGCGCTCTGCAACAACAAAATGCGGAGACTTTACAACTTTATTAAAAAATTGTCCCAAACCATGGGCTTTTAGCCCCAAAACTGCTCTTGGGTGAACCTATTCCCAACAGTGCCCTTGGCTCACATGACAAGCACTGGAATTATGAAAGAACATTATAGACATATCTGGGCACTTCAACCCCAGTCACATATGTCGATAAACCAAGGGTCCTGTTAGCCACCGTCTTCACACTGCCATGTTTTGAGAAGTTCCAAGCTTACCCAGAACTAGTTGCTACCCAAAAACAACACTCGTTCCTTAACAATGAGTCTCTTTTAAATTCTTTTTAGACTCGTTAAATATAAAAAGATTGTCGAGTTATTGGCCTTTATAGCTCGTTAAAGTAAGGGGAAGCGCCATCCCTCCTATACATTTTAATCTTTTTGGACCTAAGGGACTATTAAACAAAAAGATCGAGCGCTTGTCTCTTTCAGCTCACTAAAGTGATAAAAAAATCAACCCTTTCGTACTGTTTTATACTTTTTCAGACTTAAGGGATTATGCTAAAAAAAAGGACTACTGGAGTTTCCTTTTCGCCCATTTTCAAACTCTCTAAACATGAAAAGGACCGAGTTATCTTTGTCAGTAAACTCTTTAAAACAATAGCGACAAACTTTTCCATCCAGACGAGAATGAGTTTCACTGTCGCTAGGCTCGCTAAAACATAGCGACAGGTCTTCCCCAAGGGAAAATTATAGAACATGAATATGTTATCCTCCTCAAGCTTGACAAAAATAAAGAAGTACTGGTCAGCAATGACTGGGGAAAAAGAGAAGAAAACTTGAAGAATTTTATTGGTAGCAGGTCGCTCTTGAACATCACACTTTCACTCCATCACCATGATTGAGTCAGGTTGGGTTATTCCGTTCACCGGTCATATCACCATTGGTCCTCCGTACCATCCATCTTTTGGGGTTAACGCTACCAATCCATCTCGGTGTCGTTGACATGTTCAAGAGAAGTCATTCAGAGAATTCGCCACCCAGCTAAACTCCTCATCCACTGCAAAACCTTCAACCTCCATTTTTCAAGACCGCCATTCTTGAACCTTGTATCATCGATCGTTTTCACATCCAGAAAATCATTCGATTCATTTCATGTCGTAGGTGTGGGATACATTAAGGCCCTCCTACGATGGGTCACTTCTTGTCGACATCAGCTCATTATCCAAGAGGTTTGCTTAGAAACAACCTTTTCGGTACTTTGAAGCTTGCACGCCTCAATGGCAAGTTTCTCATTTCTGGTGACAGGTTTACATCAATGGCCTTTCACCGAAAGATTTTTCGTGGTGTTCGACATCGGCTCATATATTCACACCAAGTAAATTGTATTGTAGTACCTTGAGGGTTATTATCATTATTGGTGACTCCTCTCGCACCTGTTAACAGCTTACATTATTAGCTGGTAATCAGGCGATGTCTTTCCATGTTCGACTTCAGAACATCTTTTCACATGGATCGACTTGTACATCGGGCGAAGATTGAACGAGTTGAAGACCCCGGATCTAGTTCCATCCATCCGGGCTGCGATATATTCAGGAAAATAAAGACATCAATTGTACACAGAAGCTGCACGGATGATCATCCAAGCTAAGGGATGATAACTCTACAAGTAGAATAACCAGTTTGCAACAACAAATGATTATTTGTCCTATGTACATGAAAATGAATTTATAAAGCTGAGCATGGGAATGCCCGCCTCAACTAGATCATGAAAATAATATGATCATGATGTATTGTATTGTATCTTATACAGGTCACCTTCCAGTTCGAATGCCTTGGATCCTCATGATAAAGCATTTCACCCGACATCAAAAGATTTACAACCTCATGCTTTAGGGGGCAACTGTTATAGAAATATTTGGGCACTTCAACCCCAGTCACATATGTCGATAAACGAAGGGTTCTTTAACCCTTAAAAGTGTTGTTTCACACCCTAAAGGATCATGGTCAACTGATTACATCATTTCCCAGAAGTTCCACCTGAAAAACCACTTAGAACTAGCCAAAACTGGACCATACTGACTGCTCCATGGTCAAGGTGTGATACATAATGGATATTACACTAGCCAAGTGTGATGCATACTAAAGAAGCCTTTTGTAGGGTGCGATGAGTGAGAATGGACAAATGGCAGAGATAGTTTGCTAAGTGGAAGTTCATAAAATCTTCTAGAAACTTCTCCCATGACACTTGCCTCTCTGAATTCGCCCAGCGATGAGTAAGAGATCAATGAAATCTCCAAGTGGAACCAAGAACTATCAGTGGAATGACACTAATAAAAAAACCCAGAGCTGACTCACACCCTTGCAAGACATCTATAAATGGATCCCTCATCTGAGAGATCTAGGGGTTGGAATTTTGTAATTTGTAAGGAAGTGTTGTTGGTTTATCTTTGAGAGACATTGTATTGTTGGGTGATCTTGCTTTTCATGAGGTGAAGAGGGCTTTGATGCTGGGAGGATGATGCTAGATTAGACAGCTGGGTTGTAATCCTCTCTTCTATTATTAATAAATTTCTTTGAGTTTTCCTCCATATAATCGTGTATTTGTGAATCTTGTTGTTTGTAAGTGAAATTGTATGGTCAATGTATTTCTAATTCTCCATTGTTTATGATATTATAGATCGAGATGCGTTGATGGTGTTTTGTTACTTTGACTCTATAGGTATTCTCTAAAGTGGGACAAGTAGGAGAGGAGTTGCAAACTCTATCAAGGGAGAGAGAAATCAAGCAAGAAGCCAAGCAAAAGATCCAGGTTGGTCCCCTTTGCTTCTCTCTTATCTATCATACATAAAGGACATCACAAATTGCTTTGATTGTTTGTTTCTAAGATAGCTACCCATCTTAATGGGACTAGCAAATCGAAAAGACACTAGTTTCCCCGGAAAAAAAATGGTGACTCCACTGGGGAGCGAATAGTTTGTTTGTTCGTTATTGTTGTTTGCTTTATAAACTACAGACGGAGCTTGAAGTTAGCCAGATAGCCTTCAAACTGCTCTTGCTATGCAATTGCAAAGTAGATGAATGCTGCTTCAGTCAATCTCCGAGTTGGTTTATGAACTGAACATCTGACTTACAAGCATTCTAAGTGCCCTTGTGGTATCTCAATAACCTCCTAAGATCATACCCCTGTACTTTGTTCTTTACTGTTCATAATAGCTCAGCCTAAATCCCTGAACTTAGCTGCAAATTTGACCAAAAACCCAACTTAGTTTCGCTCCCTAGCCCATCGCATTATATGTAACTAGAAGCCTGTATGCATCGCACCTCCCGTGTGTAGCAGGTGAGATGCATCCCTGTTTTTGAGAAGCACAGGTGCGATGACTGAGTGATCTCATTTCTCTCTTTGAAATTTGATTTTTGTCCTTGTTTTCAGCTTTGTTTGATTGTGTTGCTGCTTATGATTAGTATCTCATTGTTGAAGCCTCCTTCCTTTACATATTTCAGCCTCCATTGATTAGGATTTGTAAATGTTTTTATGTATTTGTCCATCATTTACAGTCCTTCTTTTTCAAAAGTAGCTTAATCGAACTGTGGTTTTTGATGCAACAAAAGTGTCGTAACTTTCATTTTTAGTCAAAAAGAAGAGTGTCGTAAAGTCTTCCTCCTCTAGATAGTCGATTGTACTATTGTCATTGTATTTGATTTGAATTGTTAGTATTTGAAGTGTCGAAAGAAGTTTTTTATTCGAAATCGAAAAGTGTCGTTTTAGTCTTCCTTTCATTTTGAAAAGAAATTGTCGAAATATCGCTTTGAAGAAAATAGTTTAGATCTATACTTAGTTTTCTTTTTTGGCATTCTCACATTAAGGAAACGAAAAACAAATACATGCATTTGCATTTGCATTTAGACTATGTGCGAAAAATGATTGGAAAAGTGCATTTAGTGTGTGCTCTTTACTCTTTGTTTAAAAAAATCGTAATCTTCTTTCCTTAGTAGCTAGGATTTTCATTGCTAAAAGAAAATAAATGATTGTTTATCATTTTAGATTGCATATTTAGGAATTTTACATCTCCATCACGTGGTGAACCTTGAAAGGCAAACTTCTAAACAAGATAAATTGTAAAATAAATCTTAATGAACATAAAAACGCTTTGGAACCTAACACAACACATTTAGAAGTCTAGGCTAGAGACATGTTCTGGCATCGTAAAACCTGGTAACTATCATTTTCATCAAAGTTTGGATGATTCCTCCTCTTTGATACGACGAGTGCTAGTATGGACTTGTGCTCCCCGTACTATCTAGTATATATTGGGAGACCACAATAAGCTGATATCCTTTATCCATAGGAAGTCGTGCCTGCCGCCCTATCGATTGCAATGCACTGAACACAACATTCGGGAAGATTGACTGTTGTATGTAAGTCCTTGGTAATTTCTTTTTAATTTACCCCCAAGGTGTATATTGCAGTTTTGTGATTGGTTTGGTAATCCCTCTGTTTAGATTTCCAGAGTAGTCACTTTCGTTCCTTTTCGACTCCTTAAAAGAAAAGGTCCATCTGAGCACTTGTCACTTCAGGCTCATTAAAAATCGAAGGCGACTAGAGTCATCTTTAGCTTTTTCTCGACTCTTAAAAATTGAAAAAGGAAAGTTGTGTCAAAGCGTCATTAAAGTTTATTTAAATCGGAATAACATCCCTGTTCCTTCGTTGATCTTAGGTTGAGGTAATGGAGTCCACCAATCAAGGAACCCCTCTTGGGAGGAATCCTAGTCCTTTCTCTTCATGGGGAGATATTGGTGCTCCGTATATGGCTACAATGTCCCTTCCAGGAATCACAATTGGCCTGCAAGTATGGCTATTCTCAACCTCTGTCATTCAAAATACTGTGATTCCTTAGTAATCGAATCAGTAACCAGACAATACTGAAGTTGTCCCTTCACCTTCTACTTCTCTTGTTTCTCCCTCCCCTTCTTCCTCTTCGCTTGGGGAAACTAGTGATACTAAAAACCAAGTAGCTGAAAAGAAGAAGAAAGGGAAGGAAAAGAAGAAGAAGAAGTCAAAGAAGCAAGGGGGAAACCATGCATCATCCGGTGAAAATCCACACACCAAACTTTCGAAGTGCAGATCTCCATGCATAATTTGCAAGGGAGACCACCTTCATCAAGATTGTCCTTGCATTTCGCGGATCTTGAGAGAATGGTCTCCTCGTTCGCACCATCAGGTGTCATCAACCTCTGGCAATCAGGTTGACAACACACCATCAACTAGTGAAAATGAAGTCAATGGACAAAAGGAAAGGTCAGATTTCCATGTAGGTTATGTGAAAGTGATCATGCTCTTCACCGTTGTCCTTTTTTGGACGAAGCCAAAAGTGTCTTGGATAACCATCCTGCTTCACCGCAACGACTTCCACCTAGATACAAGAAACTCTCACCAAGTCCTTTACTAGTTGAAAATCCGACTGACATGACTCAATCATTGGTCGAAGCACCTATCATTGAAAGTGAACCTTCTGAAACCAAACCGGATCAAAGACAATAGGTCGAGATGGCAGTCAACCCAGTCTTACCATCAGAAGAGCCACCTTCAGATGATACAATTTCCAAAGAGAATGAGAATGACACCATTCAAATTCTTTTTGTCAATACAGAGTCTGATGAACTTGGGGGCAATCCACCCATTCCTTTACAACAAGAGGAAATCCCCCTAGTTCATGAGGTTCATCCAGCCGTTTATCTGGTACCTCCTCCGAGCAGTCTAGTCGTTTCCTTTTATTGGAATCAACTAGCAAGACCTCGCCTTCCATCTAATGTACCATTTTGGATCATAGTAAAAGTTTACAAAATGATCGTGTCTGGCACTATCATAGATGAAAAGGCTTCTGTGAGTATCATTTCCTCAACTTCTTGGAAAGCGCTTGGTTCGCCATCGCTTCTGCCTGAGACACAAAATTTTTCAGGTTTTAACAAAGGAACCAGTCAACCGTTAGGGATCCTTCTGAAGTTGCCGATAACTTTGAAAAGGAAAACCATTCGCTTGAACGTGATGGTAGTCCAAGGGCCATTAGATTACAATCTTCAAATCCATGGAGTTAGATGGCTTTCAAGGGGACAAGTCATTGAAAGACTTGTTGTACTTATGCCTCCCATATTAACATTGTGGAAAAATGAAAGAAAAGGCTCATGGTATGATAAGATAAGGATATTTTCAGTACAGTTTTGTTTACACATGCTTGCAGATATAATGTGTGAATTAAACAAGTTGAACAAGCAATTCCACAAAGAGTACATTGATGTCAGCTCTTTAGGGGCAGCCATAGATGTTACTGTAAACACTTTGAAAATGTGGTTTTTAAGAAGCAACACATTTGAAGATGGCACATGTTACTTATCTAAATTTATAGATGCCTCTAAATTTGGCTTTCTAGAAATTTGTGATAATGAGGGGCTTGTTCACAAACATGAATTACGATTTGTGGCAATTCCACATGCATATGATGACTGTGTTGATATACAAAAACAATAATGGAAACCTTGTATTGAAGGTTCACTAGAAAGTTGCAAACAACTTGCATATGTTAGAGCTCTTGTAAAGAATTTGAATGGAAGATTCCCTGATCTTTCATTTTTCAACTTAGCAAAGTTGTTTAGCCCTTGCTATTATTTAGAGGATGTTTATGGAAGAGAACGAAATTCAAAGAGTTCGCTTGAAAAGCTTTTTCAACACTTATATCCTTATTATGAAAGTGAAGAAAACAAAACAACATTTGATTTTGAGGCTTGTTTGAAAGAGTTGCATCCATTTGTTGACACTCTTCGTGTTAATTGTGAGGGATCATCCATGAAAGATGCATGGAGGATTTTTTATGTTACAGTGTTGCATACAAGTTTTCCTAACATGTTAAACTTATGGCAAACAATACTTACTATTCCTTCAAGTACAGTGGCTTGTGAGAGAGGATTCTCAAGACAAAATATAATAAAGGATGTACAAAGAACAAAGCTATCATTAGCTACATTGGATCCCTTGATGCGAGCTTGCCTTGATCTATCGATGGTGGAATGGGATATGATATATGACATCTCGAAAGATGCAAAAGAAAGAAGAATCTTAAATATTTAAAGTTGTTACTTTTATGTTTATGTTTGTAATGGTGTTGTGTTTTAACAATTACCTCTTATGGTGAAACTATCCAAAATTTATTGTGTACATGTTGATATCCAAAATTTATTTTGTGTACATGCTGATATTGAATGTACTTTGTGAACATTTACATAGTTTCAGACAAATTATTTTTTTGTTTTGAAACTTATTTTAAAGCTATTGTTCTTGTATGGGATTGACATCCAATTGACTTAAAGTGAAAAAACAGTATGTGTGCTTCAATTTCTGTTATGTGAATTTTTTTTGGTCGAATTTTAGTTGAACAATATTTACATTCACTATTTTCATGTGAGAGTAATTATATATATGTATATTTACATTCTAATATATATTCTTGTTATTTTTTAGAAATAAAAAAAATTACAGAGATGTAGATACATATTTTCCATTTATTTTCTCACTATTTCCATGTTAACGAAAAAAGGCTGAACATTTTAAACAAGTCTCAAATGAAAGTGTAGCAATGACACTTGAGTTGATTGGTCCAACACAACATGGAAATTTTGCAACAATTATAAATACAATTTGCAATCAAATAAAACTTCTACAAATAAATATTACAAGTCATATGATGGGCAATTTAAAAGTAAAACCATCATAAAAATATTCTCTAACCAGTAAGGGCACCCATCAAATTTAACACCTAGTGAAAACCAACTGTCTACTGTAAGGGTATCATCAGTAACACACATGACAATACATGTCATTATATTTGACAGGTCTTTAATTTTTCCAAACCCATATTTAATAAGCCAAATAACAACCATTCTCTGTAGGAAAAGCCTTCTTCCATTGTAATTTGTACCATACCTCTTCATGCAGCTTTGAAATTATCCCAAGAAATGTTTTTTTCTTCTAAAATTTTGAGAAAAAACTCCAACTTTACCCGACCCTACATTAACACAGTTATTGTACTGTCAAAGCTTATTTAAAATCTCAATAATACTGAAAACATGTGTGCTTCAATTTCTGTTAT
>APFE031154650.1:20016-34739 GCA_000404065.3 Pinus taeda
AAGGCTGAACATTTTAATTATCTGGAAAAATCACAGAAATATCATCAACAAGCCTCAAATGAAAGTGTAGCAATGACACTTGAATTGATTGGTACAACACAGCATAGAAAGTTTGCAACAATTATAAATACAATTTGCAGAAATCAAATAAAACTTGTACAAATAAATATTACAAGTCATATGATAGGTAATTTAAAAGTAAAACCGTCATAAAAATACTCTGACCAGTAAGGGCACCCATGAAATTTAACACCGGATGAGAACCAACTGTCTACTGTAGGTGTATCATCAGTGACACACATGACAATACACGTCATTATATTTGACAAGTATTTAATTTTTCCAGACCCATATTTAAATAGGCAAATAGCAACCATTCTCGATCGGAAAAGGCTTCTTCCATTGTAATTTGTACCATACCTCTTCATGCAGCTTTGAAATTATCCCCAGTGCTTTTTTCTTCTAAAATTTTGAGAAAAACTGACTTTACCCGACCCTACATTAACACAATTATTGTACCGTCAAAGCTTTTATATTATAAAAACAATTCCAAAGTTAATTTGGATTTAGAAAGATTCCTATCAAAGTCTTCACAAATTTAAATTTCCATAATTTATTAAGGCAAATTTAAATTCACAAATTTAAATTTCCATAATTTATTAAGGCAAATTTAAAATCTCAATAACCTACTGCAAAAGTATCTTCCATTATAATTTATGAAATTATTATATTCCTCTTCATTCAACTTTGAAATTATCCCAAACGCTACTCTAATTTGTACCCTGCCAACCCTACATGAACGCAATTATTGTACCGTTAAGAGTTCAATCCAGTTAAAACCAACTGGCCTTAATCAACTGTCCAGCATCAGTCTGCTGCACACATCACAAAAAACATCATTATATTTGAACGCAGTTGCTTATAATAAGATTTTTTTGAAAGTTTTTCCGGGGTTTTTTCTGGTCAAAATCCGGCAGCAATTTCTTGGAATCACAAGTTTGATAGCTAGTTTCTGCACAATCAAAGTGTCCCAGGGGTTTTTCAGGGTGCTGAATCCAAATATGCAGTTAAAAAATCATTTTAACTGTCTTCCGCCGGATTCAATCACCAAAATCTCCAAAAAATCGCATTATAGACAATTCCTATTTAAACTGTCCGAGCTCCCCTCTTTTAACCAGCCAAAAAGCCACCATTTTCACATGAAAAAAGTTTCTTCCATTATAAATAAAATAAAATAATTATAGCCCTCTTCATGCAGCTTTGAAATGATCCCAAATCTATTTTTTTCTACAAAAAACTACAGCATTGCCCGAACCTACATGAACACAATTATTGAGCACCAATGCAGCTTTGAAATGATCCCAAATTTCTTTTTTTCTACTTTTAAAAAAAATTATAGTATTGCCCGACCCTACATGAACACAATTATTGTACCTATTTTTTTCTACATTTAAAAAAAAACTACCGCATTGCCAGACCCGAGTCCATTGTACCTATTTTTTTCTGCATTAAAAAAACTACCGCATTGCATTACTCGAACACAATTATTGTACTGGGAAAAGACTTTTCCCAGTGAGAACCAACGGAGCATTGCCAGACCGAAGTCTATTCCAAGTGAGAACCAACTGGCCTTTCTTCATCAATGGCAGAAACTCTTATTTCATAGACATAGAAAATTAAATGCTGTCTGATATGTTAGGTATTTAGCTTTCGCTCTCTGAGTGACAGTACGTAAATCGAGATAGCAACCTGGAGAGAGAGAACTAAATGCAGTTGCCTTTAACGCGACTTTTTGAAAGCCTTTTAGGTGGCTTTCTCCGGTCAAAATCCGGCAATAAATTATTGGAATCATAAGTTTGATAGCTAGTTTCTGCACAATCAAAGCGTCCCAGGGGTTTTCCAGGGTGCTGAATCCAAATATGCAGTTAAAAAACCATTTTAACTGCAACAAATCAAGATTTAACCTCAATTTCTTCCGCCGGATTCAGTCACCCGAATCTCCAAAAAATCTCATTATAGACAACTCCAAACTAAATACCTAGCATGTCAGGCAACATTTACGTTTCTATGATCTACTAAATAAGAAAAACCCAGGCTTCAATCTGCACACATACTCAGCGTTGCCAAACCAGAGTCCATTGTACCTATCTTTTCTACATTTAAAAAAGGCTACCGCATTGCCCTACATGAACACAATTATTGTACTGGGAAAAGACTTTTCCCAGTGATAACCAACGCAGCATTGCCAGAACGAAGTCTTTTCCAAGTGAGAACCAATTGGCCTTCATCAACTGCCCGGGCGTCAGTCTGCGCACATACGCAGCATTGCCAGACCCAAGTCCCTTGTACCTATTTTTTTCTGCATTTAAAAAAAACTACGGTATTGCCCTACATGAACACAATTATTGTACTGGGAAAAGACTTTTCCCAGTGAACCAACGCAGCATTGCCAGACCCAAGTCTTTTCCAAGTAAGAACCAACTGGCCTTCATCAACTGCCCGGGCGTCAGCCTGCGCACCTACGCAGCATTGCCAGACCCAAGTCCATTGTACCTATTTTTTTCTGCATTTAAAAAAAAACTACCGCATTGCCCTGCATTTAAAAAAAACTACCGCATTGCCCTACATGAACATAATTATGGTAAAAGACCTTTCCCAGTAAGAACCAATGCAGCATTGCCAGACCCAAGTCTTTTCCAAGTGAGAACCAACTGGCGTTCATCAATTGCCCGGGCGTCAGTCTGCGCACATACGCAGCATTGCCAGACCCAAGTCCGTTGTACCTATTTTTTCTACATTAAAAAAAACAACTGGATTGCCCTGCATGAATACAATTATTGTACTAGGAAAAGACTTTTCCCAGTGACAACCAACGCACCATTGCCAGACCGAAGTCTTTTGCAAGTGAGAACCAACTGGCCTTCATCAACTGCGCACATAAACAAACACACATCATTATATTTAAGAGCTCCCATATTTAATTAGGCAAAGAAAAACCAGCATTCTCGCACGGAAAAAGTTTCTTCCATCGTAATTTGTACCATATCTCCACACATAAAATTATTATATTGCTTTTCATGCAACTTTGAAATTATCTTCTTATTTCTTTTAGTAACGCAGTAGTCTAACAATCTCCTTTTTATGAGACCCTACATGAACACAATTATTTATTGCAGGGTGAAAAGTTTATTCCAGTGAGAATTAACTGGTCTTAATCAATTATCTACTCACATCATTATATTTAACAACTTATATTATAAAAAACACATTATTATATTTAACAGGTCTCATTTTCGCATGGAAAAAGTTTATTCCATTGGCATTTGTATCAAATCTTCAAAGATATAAAATTATTATATTTTTGTTCATGCATTTTTGAAATTATCCCAAACTACTTTAGAAAAACTCTAGCGTTACACCAACCACAATTATTGTAATGTGAAAAGTTTAATCTATTGAGGACCAACTGCTCCTTATCAACAATGCACATCATTATATTTATTTATTTTTATAAATGTGACCAAAAATTTTATTAATATTAAAATAAAACCAAATTATAATTAATAGTCTTTGAAACAGTTTATGGACCTTGTCTATCTTATCAGAACTCACTGACATTGCAAGCACAAAAAGGACTATCAATTTGGCCTTAAAAAAACAAACACTTATGTTAAAATGAACCAATAGTGTCGAGAACCAACATACCTGCAGCAAAAACCATAACCATTATGCAGCTGATCTCCTTGGGAACGAAAGAAAAAACAAAAGATTCTATAACAGACAGAGTCAGAATAAGCAAGACAACATGATAGCAATTCCGGAGAACGTAAAGTCAGATTAAAAACCATAACCATTATGCAGCTGATCCCCTTGGAAGCTAAAGAGAAAACAAAAGATTCTACAACAGACACAGTCAAAATAAGCAAGACAACATGATAGCAATTCCAGAAAACATAAGGTCAGATAAAGGCCTTAATCAACAAGACACATAATTATATTTAACAACTCCCGTATTTAATTAGGCAAAGAGCAACCATTTCTCGCACGGAAAAAGTTGTACATTGTAATTTTTAACGTAACTCCATACATAACATTTATTATTATATTCCTCTTCATGCTGCTATGAAATTCGTTTCTTTTTAAACATAATTTAGTTTAAACACTCTTAGTTTTGATAATATTTATTCTATATTAAGCCATATACATTATATATTAAGCCAATGAAAGATTTGGTTGCTTTTTATTTTTCTCCATAATTTAGTAAAAATAGATTTGAAACAATTATTCACCATATACTAAGCCATATATATCTATATATACTAAGTCAATAATAAATTTAACTTTTTATTTTTTCCTTTTCCCTTATATTTTAGTAAAAGAAATCTTAAGCTTCCCCAATTATTGTCGGCTCTATACTAAACCATATCTACCATGTAATAAGACATGATTTAATGCATGCTATTGATGTATAGTCCAACTCTACATGGTATGGTATAGTCAGCCATACAAAATTAAAATTAGTTGTTGAACCATTTGGTAGTGGGCTTTCAATATAATTTATTATATTTATGTTGTGGATGTAGTAGTATGTGCAAAGCATTAAGATTAATATTTGAATTTGAATTTTGCAGCTCCAGCTTCCTCTATGAATTTAAAATTTGTTGTTTTGCTTTACATGAATCTAGAATTCGAAGCATTGTATATGTGTGGTGTCTCTTCTAGTTAATCATCTCAAGGGGATGTGGCCTCATCTTTGCCATCCAATGTTCATTGGCTTTACTAGGTGCATTTCGTTATTCCAATGGTTGGAGTGCTTGAATTTAAATTTTGTTGTCTTGCATTTCATGAGCGTAGACCTTGGAGCATTGCATATGTGTGGCGTCACTTCTCGTTAAACATCTCAAGGGGATGTAGCCTCAACTTTGGCACCTAATGTTCTTGGGCTTTACCAAGGGCATTTCGTTATTCCAATGGTATGAGTACCTTTTAGGTGGTGACATGTAGAGGACCATTTATGACAACATGTGGAAAGAGGACCATTTGAGATGTATATATGACAATATGTGGCAAGAGGACACTTGAGTGTAGGGAGATCTAGAAGTTTCCCTATCGAAATCGCATATGAATTCCTATCTTGAAAGGATCAAAATCATTAACCAATTGCTTATTAATACGTTCACAACTAGAGTATTCAATATCGTTTAAGTTACATGGAGGATCTCGAAAATCAAGGTGAGAGGCGAGGACTTCAAACTTGTTCTATTTTTAAAATACCTCAATAGATTTCCACATTTAGATCAATGGTTGTGGTTGCTTTTGCTTAGATTTTTCTCTTTCTTTGCAGCCACAAAATAGTCCTTTGATTTTATTATTATTTTATCAAAGCATTTGTTTGTCATGTTATCAAGGTGATGGCCACTTCCTTCATGTGACATTGGATATTTATTTTTTCCCATCATTCAATCATTCAATTTAGAAAACCAAGTGCACCCCAAAAAACTATTTTCATTATTATAGAGAGACATATAGATACATCAAATATTAGTCTAAGATAGAATACTATCTTAACCACACAACCAATACATTGAGAGGATATCTCAACCACACACCTAAATAGGATCTAAAATCTCTCTCAAATGTAACAAACTTCTAAACAAAGCAAATAACTCCATCACGACACAAGTAGGAATTATATTTTCCAAGTCCCTCTTAATGACTACTTGTCTGGATTTCAATCAACAAAGTCTAGTTGTGGTCTTGGTGTTTACAAATATGATTAAAAATAATATGTTGATGTCCATATAAAGGAACAAACATCTACCGGAATGTATGGGTACTAACTACTAGAACCACCAATCTACTAAGATGTCCTTAGTGCACATGGTTCAATCAACTATACATGTACCTGCACTTGTAAGTCCCTTGCATCATTATCATTTCGAAATCTTCTAGTCTACTAACTCTCAATCAAGGTGTCTCATAACCCTCGTAAGGGTGTAGTCTACAAGTTAGATTCCTGAGTTCCACTCTTGAACTCCCGAATCACGGATCCCCCAAATTCAATTACTAAACAACATTCAATGTTATCGCATAACCTGAGGAGAAGACCACTTCCATGTCTGCAACAAATGAGGGATCCTTCCCTAGATCCACAACTGCCAAATGATATGGACAACCATCCATGTTGAGTTTTTATCTGCACTTGATTCCTTCTATAAATCCCTTCATACCATTAAACCAATTTGCTGACCTCTTTCACATTGTAGAATACACACTAGAGTAATATTTAACATATTTTAAAACTAATATGATAAACAAAAATTTCTCATACAATTGCATAGTTCCTTTACAAGCAGCATATCCTACTTGATAAAAAAATAGGATCACGAATAAGTACGACATCAAAACTCCTATGCTGCAAAAGAAATCTCACCCTCAGAAAAATTAAGCTTTCACTAATATCCACACCCTTTAACAACTTATATAGGCTCTTGCATTATAATGATTTCATTTTCTTATGTTGCAGAGACAGTGAGTAAATCGATTATAGTCCAAACAATAGCTGAAAGTGAAATTTTTAGGTGCTCATTTTCTGGAAGTGATAATTTTGTATGGCACCATCAAGACACATGCCTTTACTACAACTCCATGCTTGCACACACAACACCTCCACATCATAAACACTCTATTCACTTAACAACCACTACACTCGATGATCCAATGCAACTTGTTCTTCACAAGGGTACTAAGCAAAAAACACCATCGACAACTCCACGACTCACAGTGCCTATTGGCTTTGTTGGCCCTGACCCAAGTTCAACGTTAGTCACCCAAACAATTCCCTACACTACTAGCCCTTTCGGCATCAACTCGCGAAGCACAGACCGAAGTATCATCCGAAGTAGTATGGGGGGTGCTGGAACCAAGTTTTCGCACCTTGAGATGGTTGTGATGTCGGTTTATATCCCCTGCCCTTGCTTTTGCACAGGTCACTAAGCCTTAAGGCTCTATCAATCTACCCTTTATCCCGCCCTTTAGTACCTCCGCGAAGGTGTACGATTGACCTTCGTGCAGCCCTAACCCGCGGTTCAGGTTCTTTCACGTAGCTATGACAATGTAATGTATAGTTGCCCAAGTTATCTCAAGTGTTTTACTTATCTTAGTTAGCGTCGCATAAACTGATAGATTCACTTGCGTTCAATTAACATACATAGTCACATGCATTCATGCATCAAATAAACATTGTAAAATAAACCCAGTACGCAATATAATCAGATGCATTAAACGAGACTAAATACACATTAATTGCATAATACTTCTCTTTATTGATATCTTCTAGTTTAGTACAAACTCTATCCACCCTGCGCACATAGTTGCAAGGGTCCATGCACTCAGCTACGAACTTCCACCCTAGGCCTATGTGCACTCACCTGCAGAGCCTCTATCTATACTAAGACCCAAAACACTTAGACTTAACTACCAAACTCCCAATGGTTAATTGTTCTCTCCCTTTTTTTCTAGAGCTTACTTACTTAGCTCTTTTTTATACAATCCCATGGTCCGCGGACCATGGGTCGATATTTCCAGCTGACTTGACACTTTACAAAATAAGGGCGGACAACCCTTTATGACTCTTGGCACCTTCGCGCTCCACGACCACAAAATGCGGAGATTTTACAACTTTATTACAAAATTGTCCCAAAACATGGGCTTTTAGCCCCAAAACTTCTCTTGGGGGAACCCGTTCCCAACAGGCCCCCAACGAAAACATGGTGACTCACCCTCCAGTCACTCTCTGGGCGCGAAGACCTCCCAGCTCAACTTGTATGACGGAAACCTCGGCGGTGCACTGCGCAGTCGCGTGCTTCACCTCTTCAACCAACTACTTTGTCGTTGGTCCTGAACTATGATCTTGAAGCTTTTGTTGAGTCGCTTGCAGACTAGCGATCTTGCCTTCAATGGAGGTCATGACCGAATAAGCTTCGTCCAACCAAGGCTTCAAGTGTGCCTTCATCACTTCCTCTTTGTGCTACGCTACATCTACCTATTCCTTCAATGTTTTGGCCTCCTGCAGCTTCACCAGTCTCTGTGTGAGAACAACGGTGCACACTATTCCTTTTACCTCATCATAGCGTTGTTGCAGTTCTCGCACCTCTGTCTCCAGCCGTTGTACATTAGGATCCTCCTGTAGACTGGTCAGGACCTCGAACGACTGTTCAAATAGCCGTGTGCAGTCTCCTACTGCACTCTCTGTTTCCGCTAGCGCCTCTGCGACAGCGGTTGCATGCTACTCCTTTACTTTCGGCAGAGTTGAAGGCTGGGCCTTCAACTGCAAATCAACAATCTATAGGTTTAGCTCTAGCTGAACCTTATCCAAATCTGTGCGAGCATTGTGTACCCCTGTAGCAAGCTTGCGAATGCACACCTCTACCTGTTCTCCCTAAAGAATGGCCAACTCCGGGACCATTCAACATGCTTCCTCCACAACCTGAACTATGCGCTTGTTTTAGTCGGTTACTTTAGTCACGGTGGCGATGGCAGAGTCTCACTGTAGGGCCAACTGAACATTATTAATCTTCTGCTCACTAATTACCTGCAAAACACATTGTTCTCGAGCCCTCAGCTCCGCGATCACCCCATCCTACAGTAGCTGGAGCACCTTGCCAGGAAGCACTGCCAAGTTCAGCCCCACTCCCTTGAGGGCACTGACAGCGGGCCTGTCAGCTTCGTTTTTTGTGGTTAGTGCTCCATCTGGCAACACTATCGCTCGGGAGTCCTTTACATGCAGCATCGCGATGGCTTTTGAAGTACCGATGGTGAGGCTGGTGGACATCACGCTAGCCTGTGATGCACGGATCTGAAACTCATGAAGGCCCATCTCAATGGCCCCCAATAGTTACTGTTGCTGTTGCTCAAACTACTGCAGCACCTCCGCGGTGACATCCCGCATCGTGCATCCAATGTCATTCAAATCACCCTTTGTTAGGGTGATTGGGTCTAGTGACGTCTTATTGGCCTTGGATTTCTTCTATGGCCCCACTTTTTCTTTTTCTCTTAGACGTTTGATGCAGTACGACGTCGTCTGCGGGTACGCTCCATGCTACTCTGTTTTCTCGTCTGTTTCTTCCTCTATGTCAGGCGAAGTTGACCTTGCACCTTTGTCAGAGTCGTGCTCTGCTCCGCCTATTTTGCGGTGTCACTCTCTGCTTGGCCTTGTCAACGACCTCCTTCTTCCTCTTCTCGGCCAGCTGCATCATCTTGAGCTTGGCCTCCTCCTATTTGTGTTGCGTGGCAGACTTACTCGATCCCACCGCTGAGTCTAAGGCAGTGCGCCATTGTGCCAGTCAGCTATCAAGGACTACATCGATCACGTCATTAGTTGCCAAGTAAGGCAAGTCATGCCACTCGTACTCAAGGTCCTTTTATGCCTTTATCGATATGCACTGAAAGTCTTCCTTGAACTCCACGTACTCCTACAGTTTGGCAAACATAGTAGGCGACAATCATGGCTTACGATTGATAGCCATGCGTATATTCATTTCCATGAAGATCTAGAAGATCTTTCTATCCTTGATACACTGAGAATCCTTGGTCGTCCACAGCAAAGTGTACTTTGCTACTTCTGGAAGGTCAGGCACAACCGAGGGGAATTGACTGTCTTCAAGAAGCTCATAGGCTACCAACACAATGGACAGTAAGAGCCACGCATAGTGGAAGGTATTGCTGAGCTCCTGTGCCTTGCAGCAGTTCGCAAGGAACTCGTCGCAGAGATAGCGCACCCAATCAAATTAAATCCTTCGACGCATTGGGCTGCTAGAGCGATGACAAGTGCCGACACTTCATCTGCACGACACTTCCTCATAACTTTTCCTGCCAAAATCCATGTGGCCACCTTGACCGCAAGGTCGCAGATACTCGAGATGGCATAGCCTCGCGGCTTCTTCACAAGCTTGAATTTTTCATTCATGGCCTCCGCAAGGGCCTGCTCACCACCTTTTCTGTGAAACATCATGGCCAGATTTTCCCATGTATAGGGCAGCCGTGTGATCCTATGGATCAACCTGTCAGTGATGGGGATCGGCTCCTCCAACCATAGAAACCAATCGTGCACCAAGCATAGCAGCTGCTTGATGACCAATACTGTAATGGGTGTGCGATTTTAGCGCGGCATCCATAGCAGGTTGAGCAGACCTGCCTTGTCTACACCCCTGAGCCACTTCCGCGGTTCCAATGCAGACATCCTGGTGGTTGTGTGAACAACGCGGTGCATTAGCTCTTCTTTCTCCAAGTGAGGGAACTTCTCAGTGTTAGCTAAGTCCCAATATTCCAATTTCAATAGTGGGACCCACCCCAAGCGCGGTCCTTCAAAGACAATCTCATTCGACAGTAGAGGTATGTGCACGGTGACCTTACTTTCGTCGATGTCCTTCGGCACCATGGTCTTGCCTTTGCGTGGAGGGACATATTCGGGCAACTTAGTGATAGGGTCAAAACCCTCGACTTCAACGTCCTCCACTTCCACCCCCAAATCCTCATCATCCATTAGGATGTCCTCAATCTCTTCCTCCTTCGACTCCAAGTTAATAGTTTTTCCCTTGCTGTGTGGTGAGCTTGTCCTTATGTGGGTTTCTTCTAGGCGATGTGCACACTGGTATCACAGCCTGCTTTCCCTTCTTATCCTTCGCACTCTCCTTCATCGAGGTAGGCTTCGATTTAGTCATCCGTGGTGACTTGGGGACTTCAGCTAGTACCTTTGCAACCTCTGGAGCAACTCCCTCTACCTCCATAACAACCTCCGGTACAACCCCCTTGGCTGTCACTGCTTGGGCGTCCATAGCTTCGGATCCGGGGATAAAATCACAGGTAAATTGCGGTCGAACTCTGGAAATCGATCAAACACTGGGTATTCAAGCAATTCTTTGAAGAATGCACGGGTCATGCATGTCTGAGAGCTCACCAACTTAGTGTTCAAAATGCCAAGTGTTTTTCGTTGGGTAGCCACATGTAATTTATAGGCCATTTTGAATTCAAATCCGACTATTCCCCCCACATTCGGTTCATTAGTGCCGGATTGGCAGCAAATTTCCAAGGATTTTACCCATAAATTTCATCTTAAATGCCAGCCGCCCATTCCAGTTGGCCACATTCTCATCGTCAAACATGAACACAGACTTTAACAGTCACTTTCTAGTTGAACTGCGTGATGTCTCCCTGGGTAGTGTAGCTCTCTTTGTGCTGTCGCAAACCATGTGACATCTCCTTGTTCCGCACAATCCTCCAATCGCATCGTTCCCCAACTCGGGCAATGTAGTTTATAGTCCCGCACCTCCTTTCAACTGCCTCGAGCGCTAAGACTAGGCTACCTTCATATAGTTGCCTGGCCGGATCACCAGTGTATGGCTTTAATCGGTTGTCAGTCACCTTTCCTGGGAAGGGATCTCCGTTCAATTTAACCAACTAAACTGCTCCACCATCGGTAATTTTATTAATGACATAGGGCCCTAGCCAGTGCATCCTGAATTTCCTTGGAAATTTATCAAACTTGTTGTCATATAACGAAACCAGATCATTTACCTTAAAGGTGCACAGTTTAATGTGTCGATCATGCCATGACCTGCTGGTGAAATCCGGCCAGAAACCTTTCTTCCTCAAGCTCAGCAAGTTGTGCGAGCCTCTCTCCCAGGGCTTCGCAATCCATCATACCCATGAGTTCCACTATGCACAAACTAGGCACAATGTATTCCATTGGCATCACTGCTTCAACACCATATACAAGCCTAAAGGGTGTGTGTCGAGTCAACTTTTTACACGTCGTTCGATAGGCCCATAGTACTGTGGGTATGCGCAGGTCCCAATCACTTCGTTGAGCGTTGCAAACCTTGGTCAGTGTGTTCTCCAGTACCTTATTGAATGCTTCTACCATCCCATTATCCTGTAGGTGATAAGGCATGCTTTTCTGGTGATATACCTAAAATTCCTCTGTCAGTGCGCTGATCGTTTCGTTCAGAAAGTGCGTACCACGATCACTCATCAAAATCTTTGGACACCCAAATCGCATCAGTACATACTCAAAGAGAAACTTCGTAGTGGTCGTGCATGTGCAATCCTTCATAGGCTGTGCCTCCACCCATCGAGTTAAATACTCAGTCTTAGTGATAATATACCGCGCACCCGTCTACTTTCCTTGAGGCTAAATGGGTCCCACAAAATCTATTGTCCATTTCTTGAAAGGTTGTAACGTCATCTATGGGTTCAGTGGCAACTCATCTCTTCGCGATGGTCTACCAGTCCTTTGACACACATTGCACACCCTACAATAGGCTTTTGAATCCTAATGGAGGGTTGGCCACCACAACTCTGTGCGTAGAATCTTCTATGCGGTCACCCTTCTTGCATAATGGCCTCCCGCGGCAACCCCATGAGCATCTGTGAGGATATTACTTCATTCAAAATTTGGTACATATCATCGGAATACTTCATCAGACCCCATTTTGTATAGATGTCCGATAATGACAGAAAGTCTTTTGCATGCACTACTAACTCCTTTTCTGCTGGATTGTGTAGGTTTCCAGGGCAGTTCCTATCATTAGGAAGTGTATGATGTCTTCAAAGTGACCATCCACAATGCGCACTAAAAAAAGTTGTGCGTCAGGTAATCCTTCCTCCAAATTAGTGGGCTCTTCCCCCGTCTCGATGTTCGACAAATGGTCTAGTCTTGCATTCAGTCATCCAGGCTTCACAATAACTTCAAAATCATACTCCTGGAACAATAACAACCACCTTCAGATTCTCCCTGCCAACACAAGCTTATTGACCAAGTATTTCAATGCAGAATGATTTGTATACATCTTAAAATGTCCACCCATCAAGTAGTGTCTAAAATTTTGGAGCGCGTATACCATAGCTAGTCCTTCGCGCTCAGTTGATCCAGGTAGTTATCTAGACACTAGTGGCATGGAAAAGGCTCAAAATTCAAAGTGGCAGAAATTCAATTAACTTGACATCAGATCGAAGTGCTCGTCACCCTGATTCCAAGAGTGCAAACGAAACTCCAATCCGAGTCTGGATGAGGAAGATAGAAGCAGTCAAAGTTTTGGTTGACTTTCACTGAGTGGGCAAGCTTAATGGAGACGCAATTTGGAAGTTTTCCGGTGGATGGAATCTAGCTAACTTTGCCTATATTTCGGGTGAAATTGTTGCCTCGTTAAAATGTCTCCTTTGGTCCAAATTCCAAATTTTCAAAACGAGCCATATCGTTATAACTAAAAAAAAATCATTAAAAAAAGGGGGTGGCGGGCCATCAACCCCGCCACCCCAATCCTTATCACATATGAATTATGGAGGGGCGGGCCACCACCCCCGGCCCCTCCCCCCCACACTTAGCGAAACCCGTGATTTATGGGCGGGCCATTACTGTTGCACAAAGGAGTAAAGGTGGGACGACCCTTGGGGCAAGAACCCAACCACACAACCGCTCACGTAAATAAGTATGGCACAGGTGATAGGTGAGGTGGAGGGGCCCAGTCCGACCTCCCTTATTTTAAAATAGATTCGTTTGTGTAAAATGGGAGGGGGTGGGGTTTGACTACCCAACCTCCTCCACAATAATTGGATCTTCAACCATTCCACCCAATAGAATTTTAGAAATATCCGCCACCCTTTGGATATTTAAAACTTAGTTCACCAGTGTGTCCAGGGAGCTATTGAGCCTCAACCTTACACCTTCCTACACACCCTCTTAACCCTCATACTCCCCTCACTTCACTCATCCAGTGGTTGAATCATTGCATTATAGTTTAAAAAGGACTGTTTATATGGTTTTCTAACTATACTAATGTCTGTTGTTTGGTTTAGTCTTTTGTTCATGCAGTTGCGGAAACTTGTCAATTTCCGCAGCCAGCACAGGTTTTTGCAGCCAGCACAGGATTCCGCAGCCATTTTGTTAAAGGTTGTGCTCTAGGTGTCTTCTAAAGGAACGGACTATATGGGCAAGCTCCAGATGGCATGTACATGGATCGTGTCCCTTCGAACCGGCCAAATCACCCATTAGAGGCCGCGGTCAACCAAAGTCAAAGACGTGGCCAACCAAAGAGTCCAGCGGTGGCACGTCACTGTTTTGGGCACGTGAATGATACGTGGCATAGTTCCCAGCTCACGGAGGCTCCAACGCACCTAAGGATCGTTCTTGAACAACGAATCTAACAGCCAACCACTCCAGGATTTAAGAAGCATAACGGCAGTTACACTAGATCTCGGCTCAAGAGATCTACGTGTCTATGGCACGCAGTTAATAGCATAAGTGGTTGATTAGTTAACTGTAGAACTTTTACATTATAAATAATGCGTTGTCAAACGCTGTAAAGAGACTTTTGGATGCATAGAATTTCTGAACTGTTATGTAATTTCCGCACGCTACTGGTTATTTTGTCACCCCACTGTTTTATATGTTGCTGATTTGAATACATGAGTAGACCTTTCTGAAAATAGTTTTGTGATCATTTGATTGGCTGAAGTGGCAGAGGGCCCCTGCACGCTGAAGCCCTGTAAAGTATTTGTTTAGTTTCATTATGGTTTTGTTTTATTATTAAGCTTGTACATAATATGTTGCTTTATGTTTCTGCTGTTCATATCTTTATCTTTGTAAACTGATCAGTGCTTTTTGCAGGTTCTCTTAGGCAGCCCGGGCAATCTTTCATTTTCTTTAATAACTTTTGGCATATGTG
>APFE031154657.1:0-17204 GCA_000404065.3 Pinus taeda
AATGGGACTGTGCGTAAGCCAAAACTTATGTTCTGGTACCAAAATCCTCCACCGCAAACAACAAGAGGAATGGGACTGTGCGTAAACCAAAACTTACGTTCTGGTACCAAAATCCTCCACTGCAAACAACAAGAGGAATGGAACTGTGCGTAAACCAAAACTTACGTACTGGTACCAAAATACAACGTTCAATAGACAACGTACAAAAGAGCAGCGTTCACATTTAGACAGCGTTCACATATAGACAACGTTCACATATGAGCAACATTCACATATAAGCAACGTTCACATATAGACAGTGTTCACATATGAGCAGCATTCACATATAAGCAACATTCACATAGACAAGCTTAAGGTATCAAAGCATAAATACAACGTTGTCAATGATGCCGAGTCTCTAGCTCCCAACCTAATGGCTTGATTTGCAAATGGTGCGACTGACGGACATGCGGGGGCGTAAGGGTATACAACGTTTCAATGGATTGAAAAGAGCAGCACAACGTTTCAATAATGAAAAGAGCAGCACAACGTTTCAATAATGTCAAAACAACGTTCAATAATGAGGTGTAGTAAAAAAATGGACGGTCGATAGTGATTTTGCATTGCCTGGCATCAATTTTTTTTGTTTTGAATATGGACAGATGCGTTATGGACAGAGGCAGCGTTGGAAAGGAATATGGCAGAGGGGATATGGCAGACAGAGGAGTTACAGGAGCATAAGAGCTAAAACAAAGAGCTGGCTCTGATACCATGTCAGGCCAAGCAGTAACTCCATTTGGCAGAAAAACTGATTCATCTTATTCCATCAGGCATGTTATTGTTATATACAAAAGGGTGTGACTGCTCAGTTCATCTCCTGATGACTGTTCACATTCCTAATTTAATTATTTACATAAATTCACCCAATCGTGAGGATTAGGTGTCAACAGTTAGTCAAGCTTAGATAGATCTACAATCTTCGTTAGAAGACTATGAAAGAAGAAAAAGGTATACAAAAATAACAACAATAATAATTAAAGAAAGTAAATACTTATCCTTTTGAGGAGAGTCAACTCCCTCCTAATCTTGGACCCTTTTCATCAAACCTTGTCCTCACATAGCATGATGTCATACTTGTCATTCTCAAGAACTAGGTTTTCTTTTTCAGCGAAAACAATTTGTTAGGGTTTCTATATCTAGGGTTTTTCTAACCCAAATCTTAGCTAGGGTTTACGAACCGTAGGTCCTCCATAGTCACTAAGACTTGTTATTCAAGAATTGCAATACTTCTACAAGTACGCTGCAAAACCCTAGTGATACTATTCACATGCCTTTTATCTATTTTATTACTTGCTCACAAGGTTTAGTCTTCATATGCAATGAACTATCATCAACAATCTCTTATATGTCATGGTTTCTAATATATATTTATGCAAACCCTTTTTCTATCTTTCAAGTGATCATTACCATGACCTAGTGAACTTAATATAAACAACATAGATACACACAAAAATTATACATACCTCTGCAACCTTACCTATTTCTTTGCAAGGATTTAGTCCTTTGACTTGTCTTCAATAAAGGTTCCTCAACTCTTTCAACCACAAACATTTCGTTAAGCTGTTTGCTTTGTCTTAGTTCTTTTCAAATAGGTCAACTTCATTGATGTTATTCATTCTTCTCTTATGTCTAGCAAGGAGATTCGTGTAACATGACTGCTTCATGTGTTGGTGTTACAAAGATAAGCTTCAAATAACAATTCATCCATAGAACCTCCAACGTTTCGGTCTAGAAACTAGAATATTGGTCAGAGAGATGGATGCTGGAAATATCCATTTTGAGAGACACCTTATGTACTTCAAGATGTCATTTTTCTGGACACAAGTTGTCATACTTCGATCTTGTAGATACTTCATCTATTGTGGTAGCAATGATCTCATAATAAACTCAAGTAAGCTGCCATGGATGTCATTGAAAGATGTTGCTTTGTATGTCTTCGTCATTCATACGTTTACATGCATTAGTGATGATCCATAAGGTTTTGGTTCCTTTAAAGACAACACACTTCGTCCCTTGGGTATAGAATCATAGTGCCACATAATTGTATTGATTATAGAGATGATGGCCTTTTTGGATGTAAAAAATGGATGATTTCCAAATGAGTCGAGCTGCCTTCAACCTTGTAGAAGTGCAACAAAACCTTTTTGTATTGATTGCATTCTCCCAAACAAATTTTCTTTTATATGCCTCACATTTCATGTCACAAGCTTCGGCCTTCTTAGCATAGATTAGTATATATGTGTTATTCTCCAATGGTGAAGAGATTTGTCACAAAAGAAAATAACGTTTAAGTCTTTCAAAAGAGTTCAAACTAGAGATCATATATCAAGTATTAGACTTCAAATTTTTTCTTTGTACATAGGTAACATGGATAATGACTTTTGCTAGTGAAGTATACTCAGATGCCACAGAGAAATTCCGTACGCTGAAGGTTGATTCTCCTTAAAGCCTTCTTACTAGCCCAAAGATAGATCTCAACTTCGTCTTTCAAATTCAAATCATTTTACATGACTAGCATACAATGTTCACAATTTTCTACAGAGGATGAGTACCACAGAGATACTTGCATCAGTAATTGGCAACAACCTTGCTCTCATATAGTGATGCTTTATAGATCTTTGGTCCCCTACAAGGATTTTTTCTTGAGCTTTAGATCAATTGTGAAATGGTTATTGTAGCAATAAACCACAGTAAGTTTGAACGCCATCGAGAATATGTTGCCACAGTATCAGATCCACAAAAGATGTATTGTCTTTATTGTCACAAAATTATAGTGCCACAAAAAGCTTACATTATAGAAAGCTGCCACAAGAACTTGCAGAAGGGAGAATAGGAGTTCGAGAAGGACACGAGTAAAGAGAGATGATTTGCGTGTAATAAGAGGGGTCACTATGCCTTTTAGTGTCCCAATAAGAAGGAAAGTAAGGAGGGTATTGTAGCATCAACCGAGGTGGATGAGTTTTCCACCATTTTTGATATAGAGTTTGCTTTAGTGGTGAGTCTAGCCACTAGTGTTGTAGAGTAGCAGACCCCTGAGTAGGGGAGTGCACTACAAGATTCAAGGTCTTTAGGAGGTGTATAGGGATCAGAAGGATCATCAACTTCTGGAGTGATGAGAAACACCTTCCTCAGTAAGAGGGAGTGTTGAGAAAAAAAAAGGGTACCAAGGAGGTGTTTCCTAGTGTCTTTTGCCTTTAGCCTAGGAAAACACATGAGACACCTTTTTAGTAAGTGACTTTATGAGTTATTAAAGTCATGTGACTTTTAGTCACTTTATAAAGTTCAAAAAGTACTTAGTACTTTATTATATTAAAGTTACTTTATGTTTTTAAAGTGAATTTATCAGAAAAAGTAAATGTTACAACTTAAAGTTATAAAGTGACGAGGGAGGCTCATTAATGAAGGGGAAGACATGAAAAGGGGGTCAATGGGAGATTAGATATCCAACCTTGATCAAGGAGAACTGAGTTCTAATCTCGACCCTTGATGTTAGGGATAGGGTTTCTCCTTCTTATGAGAGACTAAAAAGGGGAAAAGGAAAGGGAGAGCTCATTCATTCTTCAAGTGTAGGGTTGGAGAAGAGGAGAGGAGGAGATTGAGATAAGAAGGAGGTTGAGATAGCTTCTAGAGCAGGCTGAGATAGCTTCAAGAGGAGGCAGAGATAACTTCACAAGGAGGCTGAGATAGCTTGGAGAGGAGGATGAGATAACTTCAAGAGGAGGCAGTGATAGCTTCACAAGGAGGTTGAGATAGCAAGGAGGCTGAGATAACTTCTATTGAGGAGAAGAAGAGGAGATTTTACAGAAGGAAAAAGGGGCTGAGATTGCCATTTGCAGGAGAGACCTACAACAACTTGGAGAAATTCCACAACACGTAAATGGGGGAGGTTTAGACCATCAGTAGGTTGAGTTACAAGCTAGAAGAGAGGCGCGAATTTTGAGAAAGAATAGGCAGAGGTTTCCAATGCAGTTTCCAGGATTGGAGAGAAGCATGCAACCCAAGATAAAGGTTGAGTTCCAACACAAGTTTCCAAGTAGTGAAGGCAAACAAATAGGCCCGAAAATCAAGGGGCTGAAGTGTACATTCAACGTAGAAATCAAGGGAAGTACAAGCTCTAGTATCAAGGGTTTGAGGCACGTATTTTCAAGAGTTAAAGTGTTGTTTGAGGGTGTAAAATTCAAGGCAGATAGAGCATTAACAGTCTAACTTGTGGTACGCAATTTGAGGAGAGATTACTCATAAGGTAGCGTTGAAATCAAGGATATAAATTGCTGAGCAGAGGCATAAATCTCGAGGTTTGAAATTCTGTACTGTTGAGAAATCTAGGGCAGAGAGATGAAATGATTTCTCTAGTAATGATAATTGCTTGTGAAGACCTATTACTTTTCTTAATTAGGTTCTTGACTTGATTATTATTCTGTGTTCTTTTTCATCAAACAACTACCAAATCATAAAGAACAATGAGACAAAGGACACAAGATATAGGCTATCAACCAGGGCCAAAACGTCTGCAAGCTTGAGAGGAAAACCCACCAATTTCTTCTTCTTATAGAATCTTTGATTGAGTAATTCCAAGACCAAGACCCTTGACCTAAGAACCTCTCCAAGACCAGGTCGCAAAGCTTCCTTGAAACAATTCTTCTTCCTCAAGTCAGTCCAAAGTTTCCTTGAAACAATTCTTCTCCCTCAAGTCAATGCTAGTCAAACTGATTGTTTAACCACAGATTTCGGCGTATTGTCATAGGATTGCAATTTTCAGCCCTTTCAGAAACCCTAATGTGTGAGGGATAAACAACGATTTATCCCTTGATCTCTTTCTTGCTTGGATAATGTCTCTTTCTTTAGCAATTCAGCTTGAAGGATGACTTGATTTCCTCTTTGATTAGGGCTTTTAGGATGATTGTGATAGCTCAGCTTCTTTGGCAACAGGTAATACCAATCCTCCTCACACGTTTGAGATATTTACCCAAAACAGACCAAAAAACACTTCGGCTTCTTCTTCTCCTTTCTTCGTTGGATGAGGGCCTTTTGTTCTAGTGTTTCTCGCACTTCTTGTATTTTCAGATGCTTGAATGAATGTCTTTGCAAGTGAGGCCGAGTCCTCCTTTATATAGTGATCTGTCCATGCAAAATAAGCCGACTTGTGCTTGTGTTTAGGCCGACATCTCCTTCTAGAACGATCTATAGTTCTTTGGAAGGACGACATGATTGTGTACTTGTGACGAGGTCTTGGAGTGTTTATGTCTCTTATAATGACTCAAATAAATTATCTTTTACAATATGTAACATCCCCAAATGGGTCTTCAATACATGACCATGACTCAATCGACTTTTTGACTCAATGATTAATCCTAATAGCGCCCAATGGGACCTTGACCTAATTTTTTTTTCTTTGATCACAAAACCCATGTCTCATGATCAATAATAATAAATTTATCTTTCTCATTTCATTAAATACATAAAATCACAATTACACATGTCATTATGAAGACCAAACCTAGTTACATATTTCAACACCTCCTCTTAACTAGGGAGGTATTCATAATCCATACAAGGTACTTGGACATTCTCAATCTGAAGAATTCTCATAAGAAGAGTCATGTTGGTAACTCATCTGTATAACATCGTATCATCCAACTTTTTTACATATCAAAGGCCTTGACTAACAACTCTATCTCTCCACAAGATTAGAGCACAACGCTGACGAGACCAATGATTTATAGACACCTTCATCATTGTCTCTCTCCGAACATATCCAACCCAGGTTCTCTTAGAGTATGTTCCACCATGACTGTTCTTATGTAGGATTCCCAATCCTCAAAAAATATCGGTCCTTTACGACTACTCTTAACTTGCATGCCTTACCACATTCTTAAAGAGTATCGGAAGCTAGATGCTTACCCAATCCTCCATTCTATATTCCCATGTGAAGACAAGAATGATGTGTCTATCTCTCCCTCTCAATTAGGGAGGCTATGCCCATTCCAGTGAAGGAATGTACCCATTCCCATAAAAGAAATGTGCCCAAGATCCCTCTTAATCAAGGACTTGACCAAGCTCCCTCTTGACCAGGGACTTGATTCCAACAACTCTTTAGGTGGAGATCATGGGACAACTAGCTGCTTGAAGAGCTCCTCCTTTCGATATCATGAACTTCTTCTTTATTTAGGAGTCTTCATCTTTTTGGGACTTCTTTGTAGGGCATCGACCATCCATCACTTTCATGAATCATTTCATTCATTGGAAAGTGATCCATAAATCTGTATATGGCCTTTCCTTCATACCTTGCTACCTTCTTTGCATCATGTTTCCTTCAAGATGAAAGTTCATGAATCATGTCCTTCTATCTTTCATTGGAAAGTGATCCATTAGTTTGTATCTAGCGTTTCCTTCATACCTTGCTACCTTCTTTGCATCATGTTTCCTTCAGGGTCTTTCATCCTACCACATGAGTGTCAGTTGTACATGACATCTGCAACTCTTCCTTTGGTAGCCCTGCATTAGCCCATCCAGATATTGTTCAAAATTAGAAAATGAACATTGAATCAAAAATACCTTTGTGATGGTCTTTCATCATGACATCTCCTTGTTTGCATTAGCATCCTGCACATATATTGACACATCTCCAAAAAGATATACAACGTCAAGGGTCTCTTTCTTTTTCAGACTTTATTAGGATCTTCATATGGAGATATCATAACCAAATCTTTTAGTCCTTGGATGTTGATTACCGTCTTCATAGTTTCATTTTTCATAATCTCTTCCTTTCTTTATTCACACATTTCCTCCTAGGAACTTCCAATCATAGTTCCTTCAACTTTGTCAACCACCTCATATTTCATATGAGGACATATTATGCTGATTTCATCTAATCAATGTGTGAACCATGCCTTCATACATCTTTGCAAAGGAGGAGATCCTTTCTTTTGATCATGCTCTTAATGTAGAGCACTCACTCATGATATCTGCAACCATATGACATGACTCTATTTTATCAAATACAAGCATGCATACCCCATCTCTTTCTTTTGGTCATCTAGACTTTCTTTGGCAGCTTCTTTGATTGAAAGAACTTCAATCCCTTGACCTGCTTCACTTCTTTTGACATCATATCATCATCCCATGAATCCCATACAAGTTGGAATTCTTGGCGGGACACTTTCTTCTTCTTGTAGGTGAACCTTCCAATGAAGATTCCAATGAAGGATCTTGATCATTCTCATCCTGCAAATGCTCCTTTTGAATGATGTATGATGAGCTTTGTACTAGATGACTTTCTTCTATCCACAAGTACTACTTATGCTTCCAATGAGGTTATCGAGAGCTACTTCCTTCTATTGCTATAGATTTCTACTTCAACTATCTTTCAAGCTTCTTGTGATGATGGCACGAACTCTTGCTACGATCGTATGCTTTCTTGATGCCATCTCCTAACATGATGCATCCCATCATGCTTGTAATGTTTCTTACCATGATAACTTATACTTTACAACAGAAAACTTGAGAACAAAAAATTGAAAAGAAATAGGCGAGAAAGACTATCTCAATCATAGTAGAGATCTTTTACTTTCTCTTTCTTCCTTTTAGCTTCCTCTGCTTCTTCAGTGACATGGGCTTCTTCCCTTCCTCTTTTGTTGTTGTCCTTGAGTTTTGGACAATCTCTCTTGTAGTGCCCATATACATGACAACCATAGCTTTGAACCTTTGACATGTTCTTCTTTTTCCAAGGACTAAGCTTCCAAAACTTCCTTTTTCTTCTAGTCATGGCAGCGAATGTTTGAACCTGCTCACTTGATCCTTCATCACTTTTTGCCTTCAACCTATTTTCTTCTATCTTGCATAGAGACCACAAATTATTGAATGGGATAACTTTCTTCTCCTCACAGGCATTTGTTACAAGGTTACCTTGTTCATGGGTTAGTGCATTTAGAATAATGGTGATCATTTCTTTATCAGGTATCGTCTCTCCTAGATCTTGAAGTTGATTCCTTATTTGAGATGCTTTTGTGAGACATGTAGATATCCCTTCATCTTTTGATGCTTTCAATTTGTATAGTTCAAATCTTAGTGATTTGATTTTTCTTGACATGCTTTTAGAAAATAGCTCTACTAGCTTATCATTTATCCCTTTTGATGTCTCCAACTCTGCTATATAGGGGATGAGGGAATCCTTGATGGACTCTGTAAGAGTCCTTTGAGCCCTTAGATCCTTTTTCATATATTTAGACAGTGCTTGTTTTTCAGATGGTTTGGAGACCTTGCCATTGACATGATCAATAACTTCGTTTTCCTTGAGGACTAACTTTATCCTCTTTTTCCACCCAACCAACTTCTTGTTCTCCTTGCAAAATGAAGTCGTTTTACTAGATGTAGTTATAGAATAAAAATGCTTACTTGTAAAGTAAAGATGAACTCTTCAACTTGATGACTTTGTTGATGATGATTCATGATGACTTCTTGATGATGCCTTGATGCTTCTTGGATGATCTTCTTCAAGGATAAAGATTTTCTTTTTAGATGAAATCCTTACTTCAATGAGAGGGATTGCCTTGATTCTTTGATGATGACAACGCCTTTGATCTAGCTTCCCTTGGATGAGTAGTCTTCAAGATGCTTCAAATCGAAGTCCTTCTTTTCTTGAGTAGAGATAGGGTTTTTGAGGTCTCCTTCTTTGAGGTGATGATTGAGTGCAAACCACAAAAATGTTTCAAGAGTAGATGCCTTCTTTGATTGAACTAGGGTTTTGACTTTCTTTAAGATGATGATGTGATCCTTGACTTCGAGATGTCTTGGAGATGAGAGAGTCTTCTTGATGCCTTGATGCCCTTGATACCTTTCTAGAACTTCGGTCCTTGAGTGTCCCTTATTGAGTTGCCCTTCCTTGATTTGTCACCTTAGCTCCAATACCATGTTGAGAAATCTAGGGCAAAGAAATGAAATGATTTCTCTAATAATAATTGCTTGTGAAGACTTTTTACTTTTCTTAATTAGGTTCTTCTTTACTTGATTATTATTATGTGTTTTTTTTCGTCAAACAACTACCAACTCATAAAGAACAATGAGACAAAGGATACAAGATATAGGTTATTAGCCAAGGCCAGAACCTCTCCAAGCTTAAGAGGAAAACCCACCAAATTCTTCTTCTTATAGAATCTTTGATTGAGTAATTCCAAGAAGAAGACCCTTGACCTAAGAACCTCTCCAAGACCAAGTCAAAAAGCTTCCTTGAAATAATTCTTCTTCCTCAAGTCAATGTTAGTCAAACTGATTGTTTCACCACAGATTTCGACTTCTCTTCAAATTTCGGCCTATTGTCACAGGCCTGCAATTTTTGGCCTTTTCAGAAACTGTAGTTGTAGCACGTGTGAGGGATAAACAACGATTTATCCCTTGATTTCCTTCTCACTTCGATAGTGTCTCTTTCTTCAACAATTCAGCTTGAAGGATGACTTGATTTCCTCTTTGATTAGGTCTTCTAGGATGACTGTGATAGCTCAGCTTCTTTTGCAACAGGTGGTACCAATCCTCCTTGCATGTGTGAGAGATATTTATCCAAAACAGACCCAAAAACACTTCGACTTCTTCTCCTTTCTTCGCTAGATGAGAGGCTTATGTTCTAGTGTTTCTTGCACTTCTTCTTGTATTTTCAGATGCTTTAATGAATGTCTTTGTAAGTGAGGCCAAACCCTCCTTTATATAGTGATATGTCCATGCAAAATAAGCCGACTTGTGCTTGTGGTCTAGGCCAACATCTCCTTCTAGAACAATCTATAGCTTTTTTGGAAGGCCGACATGATTGTGTACTTGTGACGAGGTCTTGGAGGGTTTATGTCTCTTATAATGACGAATAAATTCTCTTTTACAATATGTAGCATCCCCAAATGGGTCTTCAATACATGATCATGACTCAATTGACTTTATGACTTAATGATCAATCCTAAGAGCTCACAATGGGAGCTTAACCTAAAAATTAATTTTCCTTGAGCATGAAACCCATGTCTCAAGATCAATAATAATAAAATTATTTTTCTGAGTTCATTAAAGACATAAAATCATGATTACACAAGTCATTATGAAGACCGAACCTAGTTACATATTTCAACATGTATAGTGGCATCATTTCTAAGAGTAAAGATTGCTGAAGTGATTGTTGAAGTGGCATGTAGTTTGAGGGTCAAGGAGCTGACTGTGGGACAAGTTTCAAACTTTCAAGGCAGTCAGAGGTCCAGAACTGTGACACAAATTTCCAGAATTGTGGCATGAGGTTCTTGGCGGATTGCGTACAAACTTCATGGGAGAAATAAGTACTTGAAGTATATTTAATGCTGTATATTAATTCTCCGAGATAAGCAATACAAATTCTCTTCTAGACTGGTTTTCCCTTTGTGGGTTTGTCCAAGGTTAGAGATTGACCAAAACCAAGTGTTCATTTTATATGTGTGCTTGCTAAATTTTTCTTATCAGTGGGAAGTGTAAAAAGTGAAGTAGTGGTAGATTAGCAATGTTTCTCTTGCAATTAGCATTCAAGTTATATATGCAATGAATTATGGGGTTGGACATTAAACTTCTATGCAAAACAAATTGAAACTGAGGTGGGCTACAATAACCTTAAATTTTCTACAAGATGTTAGAACTGTAAATTGTAGTTTTCTCATTATGTCACTCAACATCATCAAAATCAAAATGTATTACATAGATACCAAGTTTTTGATACAATAGGTGGGAATGTCAATGGACAATACAAAATAGGGTAGATCCTAGAACTATAGATGATCAACCACACAAGAAATTAGAATTTTCAATACACATATTTCATAAAATAAAAGTTTCAAACTTAGAAGTTACAACCATAAATTGCAATTTTCTTGTTATCTCATCAAAATCAAAATGTATTAAATAGATACTAAGTCAATGATTTTGGTTGACCCCAAAAATGTGAATTGGATCAGAACCCAAAAAACCTGACCAAAGAACCAATCAACCAAAAAATATATAAAATTAAAAAAAAAACCAATATATATTCATGTGTATCAATATGAATCCAAACCATTTATACACATATGCAATGTTTCTCATTTATGTCACAAGTAAAAGTGCATATAACCAAAAATAACGCTTAGTGCAATACATCTCTAACCAAAATACATCAACAAACGGGCTCTAAATGGCCTCTAGATTCCAAAAATGAGCATAGTATTGCTAACGACTATCATTAGAATCCTCAGATTCCTCATCCTTACCATCGTCATCCTTAGGCTCAAAGTGAGTAAACTCTATACTGGGATTTCAACTTGATTCCCCTAGCGCTGAAGGAACTGATACCTCCTTCTAGAAGTGATACTCCACAAAAAAATGATTTTTAAATAAAACTTCGAGTTCTGTGGGTTCTTAGGTGCACTATATAGTGTTGTACAAAATTGATTGTTAGGTGGAAAAAGTCAATTTTGTACCAAATTGGCCTAAAATGGTTTCGAGCAGTTAGTTGGACCATTTTTGCCTCCAAATCAATCAGACTGGGCAATTCCTTTGGTTGTGGTCTAGTTATAATGACATTGGGTGTGACAAATAAGCTCTAAGTGTGACAAATGAGTGAAGGACTCCCTAATGTATAAGTTAAGGTATTGCTAATAAGAGTATATGAAGAATGTTGATAAGCACTAGTTTGAATCCTTGTAAAGGCAATTAAATTTCCCTCTAATCTCTTAGTAGACAATCACAAGATATCTTAGGATAAAGTGCTCCTTAGTCTTATCCTCAATAAGAGAACAAAGTTTGTAGATCATGTTTGCTATGGGAAGATGGCGATTTGTCTTAATCGTCCATTGGTTTGAGCACATTAGAATTTAGTTGAGTTGGAAGCACAACCGATGTATTAGATGGAACTAAGCGATCAAATTATAAGGTTGCGATGATCTACAAGAAGCTTCAACTATCTCATTATCTTTAGTTTCAACTTGCAAATTAAAGGCCCATACGACTTAGACCAAAAGACCACCCATGTGAAGCTCCTTCAATTACCTCCCTTGATTGTAGCAATGATTTCTTTCTCTGGGGGGTTGAGGCGGGGAGGGGTTTCAAGGGAGATCAAGTAGGGAGAGTGGGAGGTAGTCAATTATACCATATCCTTAAGAAATGATACTGGACCAACAAGGATGCCAACACACTTGACCAACATATGCCTCTTTCTAAATGGTAGTGTTAGGCAGGGGTATATCTCTTACCCCAAGTAGGAGCTAGCCATTTATCATACTTTATGGATATAGGTGATGACCATGATGGGCTTCTCATGGTGAATGGGTTATAGTTTGTTTGCACTATATAAGATGTTGGACTATGATAGTTTGGACCGTCTTGATGCAAGGCCACTTTGTGTGATTGAGCTTGGGGCCCCAAGTCTAATAATGAAGGCTTTGAATATCTTCATCTTTGATGGAATGTGGTGGAAATGAATTTGAAAACATTGTCTTTACTATAGTGCTAGTGAGGCAAACCCTTTACAATCTTGTTGTTGGTTTAAGAGCTTCATGCTATTGCTGGGACCTATGAAGAGAATCCCTTGATAAATGTAAGTGGTGGTGATCTACACATGATATTCTTGGAAGGAAAAGTGATATCTATAAGGGGTGTTGGTTGTATCGAGAACCACATTCTTGCTTTCTTAATATTCATTATCAAACGCCAAAGTACAATGAACTAACCCAATGCTTACAACTTATCTTTGTAACCCCTTGGGAGTGAAGGTCAACAATATCATGTCATTTGCAAATAGGTGTGAGATAAGGACTCGCGGAAGTAGATAACCACTCCCCCACCCCTTATGTGTGGACTGCTTGATGGGCTATTCTAGTTCACCAATGGAGACCATGAGGAGAGTGGTGGAAGGACATCACTATTTGATCCACTAGTATCCTTGATTCTCTTAGAGAATTCGTGACATGTGTGAAATCAGCCCACAACAATCTTGTAAAGCCTTAGTACTATAGACACTAGGAGATTGAGTATCTCTAGGATATGAAGCTGCTTCATGAATAAGTGCCCGCCCACATATAGTATTTAAGGCCTTCCAAAAGTCTAAAGGCAACAACAAACGTTTAACAACGTTTGTATAGCCTCCTCGATGATATCTTGTAGAGTGAATATGTGATCCATTGTTCGGTCATTTGTCCTAAAGGCAACTTGGGTTCTAGTCGTACACCCATGCCTCCAAACTAGTGGTATAGGTTAAGATCAAGGGTTGTGAGATAAAGTTTTGCAAAGGTATGGTTTATCATGTTGGTCTTGTGGATATTGGGGTCTAAGGTGTCGCAAGACTTGTGTACAGGGTGAATGATATGCCAAGATCAAGAAGGAGTAAATCTAGAACAAACACTTCATTGAAATGGGTGTCCCACGGGTACAATAGAGGTCCGATCTTATGTTTGAGTATTTGGACAGAAGATATTCGAGTTTGGCATTTTTTGCTAGTGTTAAGCTTATGGATGGCTCCTTAGATTGTAGTTAGAGTGAAGTAAGACAAGAGGGTGGGGAGACTTGAAGGCGTGGGTAATTTAGGACATCAAGAGGGAGGAGGTGTGGGACACTAGGTGTGTGGGTGATGAATTGAATTGGAAACTCTAATGATACTCAGTCTAGTTTGTTACAAGTCACCTATGAGAACAATTATTACAATTGGATCAATAATCAACATACAAAACTAGGAAGGCAAGAAGCATAGCTTCCTTTATCAGCTTCAAGTGATTAGAGTTAATCACACTGCATCAAACATTTTTACGATTAAAAACAAAATGTGCATTATGTCCAAAAATAGTTGATAAAAAAGCATCGTAGATATTTTATATCAAATCCATGCGGTCCACGATAAACATCTTGTATTAAACATGCAGGTTCTTTTGGGCTTTCTAGGGTTGATGGTATCTATTTTGAGTTTGACACTTATCTTTGTAACTTTTAACAGTCCCATTGGCCATCAATGGACGATTGTGCTATTTTAGATTTAATCGTGGGACAAAAATGTCTTACCATGCTATGGAAGTCTTGTTTAACCAAGAAGCCTCAAGTGAGGGGTATCTATATTACCAAAGTTTCGTAGATGTTATTGGAATTAGACAGGTTCTGGGGTTGTACCAGTTCTGTTGAAGAATTTAAACAGGTAATGGCCAACCTTGTATTGAACTGACCATAAATGGAAAAACAACTGTTTTTGTATGGAACCATACAATAATCAATGGGGATCATTTTAATTCAAATAAAAAAAATCAATAAAGTCTCGGATAACAACGCTTGGTAATGAAGACTTATCTTGGATGGACTTGGACCCAATTTTATAGCTTAGGGGATCTGAACATTGTTGGACACCAGGGGCATCATGTCAAATTCCATTTTTGAGTCTAGTCATGTTAAGGATTTAGATGATGAGAATTCAAAAGATTCTCTCATATGATTAGATTGTAGAGGCTAGAGTTCAAAGTCCAGACTATAGTATTAGTTAGTACTATGCTTATTTCAGGACTCTAGAGGCTATTTAGAGTGTCTTTGTTCATGTATATTGGTTTAAATATGGATTGCACTCAACACTATTTTGGTTACATGCATCCTAACTACATGAGAAGCTTTGCATATTTTGTGTATAATGGTTTGGATTCACATGGGTGCGGATGAGTGTATATATATATTGAGATTTGGTAGCTTGGTAGGTAATCCAAGCTCTAGGGTTTGGGGTTTGGAGGTTGGAGCGCCACAAAAGCACTTTGTGGGCCTGGAACCCAAGATGTGGGCTTTGCACCCAAGTTGGTGGGTGTGGAACTACGAGGCATTTCGATGATTTGAAACTTGAAGGTGTTAGAGGACCCTTAGAGGAGAAAGGGGCAGTGAAAATCATCGAAATCCGAGTTGTCTATCTTGAGATATTAATTTTTGAAGTTGTTAGTGGGTTTTTGTGACACAAAAGTCACGAGGCATTTCGATGATTTGACACTTGAAGGTGTTAGAGGACCCTTAGAGGAGAAAGGGGCAGTGAAAATCATCGAAATCCGAGTTGTCTTTCTTGAGATATTAATTTTTGAAGTTGCTGGTGGGATTTTATGACACAAAGTCAGGTCGGCTTGATTATTTTGTGTCACAAGACTTGTTGGAGCACACCACATGGAGCCCTTGTGTTTAGTATAAATACAAGGTGTGTTTGAGCTCATTTGACACATGCTAAGTGCAACATTTCATAGTAAATCAACTTCTGAGGTAGTTGTAGCTCTAGGAGAAGGGGGCCAAGTGAGTTTGGGGACCATTTATGGTCTTTTTGAAGTGTCATAGCAGGTCCGAATGGGAACGAAGGTAGGCTGCAATCTCAAGTGACAAGTCTGGGTTGTTTTGAGTAATGTTTGGTGGTCGTTTGTTCCATTTTAAGGGTGTCACAGGTTTGGGTATGCAATTTGAGGAGGTCTGCAGCCCTAGATCACATTTGTGAGGAGCCGCAGGTTTGTTTGGAGGGCTAGAAACAACCCAAAACTCAAGCACATAGAAGCAACACTCAAGAGGAAGGAAACCACAACTGTTAGGAGGCAGTTTGGATGAGTTTGAGTGGGCTGATGTGGACTGTCATCTTGTCCTAACCAGTCAACCTAAACTACAACAGTGTGATACCAGATTTGAGGTATGTTGTTGATTTTATGTTGAAATTGTTGCTAGGTAGATGAGGTCCTAGAAGAGGACAAGCTGTTTGGATGGTATTGGGCATTTGAGGACTGATGGGGGCACAACGTGAAAGTGCTAAAGTTGTAGCCCTAAGTGTAGACCTTAGGATGGACTCTAAGCACTGCGAGGAGTGGCAGTTGTTGGAGCTCAGGTTTGGCCAACCAGAGGAGCAGTTTGACAACCTGCGTTCTTTGTTGGAAAAGCGACATTCAGTGATTATAGGTGGCAACCCTCCTGCCTTATGTTAGTCTTCATTGGAGCAACGCAGGAAGACTATAGTGGGAAGATAAGTCCCAGAAGCGCTGAGGAGCAGTAGTGGGCAAAAGTATTGAAGTGTTGTTGCCTTGAAGGGCAAAGGAGCAACTAGTGAGTGTCAAAACCCTATGTGTTGATGATAGATGGACTTATGATTAGCTCGGGGGTAGACTGTGGAGACCAAGTTCAGTGGCCTAAAGGAGTTGGTGCATTGATAGAGGCAGTGTTGCAGAATGAAAGACAAGGACCTACAATGTACAAGATACAACAAAGAAGCTGTGATTGTGCACTACATCAGCTACATCAGTGTATCTTGTATTTTGTATTCTTGTACTAGTGGATATTTGAGGGGCCATTATCCCTAGTACGGGAGCCCTAGACTGTTGTATTATTCAGTTGGATTAATATAATGAAGTTGGGTTATTGTACATATTGTGTAAAAAGTTGTGTATATTTTATTATTTTGTGCACTCGTAAATTTTGTGATACTTGGTTTGTTAACATGAGTGATTTAAGATTTGGTAACGCGAATGATTTAAGATTCTTTCCTAGACACCATAATCGTGGAAATAAGATGGTATCTGAGTTACTTTGAAGGGACAATGAAGACTATAGTGGGAAGACAAGTCCCAAAAGCGTTGAGGAGCAACAGTGGGCAGAAGTCTCAAAGTGTTGTTGCCTTGAAGGACGAAGGAGTAGCTAGTGAGCATGAAAACCCTGTGTTGTGATGATAGATGGACTTATGATTAGCTCGGGGGTAGATTGTGGAGACCAAGTTCAGTGGCCTAAAGGAGTTGGTGCATTGATAGAGGTAGTGCTGCAGAATGAAAGTGAAGGACCTACAATGTATAGGATACAACAAAGAAGCTGTGATCGTGCACTACATCAGTTAGATGATAGATCATCAGTGTATCTTGTATTTTGTATTCTTGTACTAGTGGATATTTGAGTGTACGAGAGCCCTAGACTATTGTATTATTTAGTTGGATTAATATAACAAAGTTGGGTTATTGTGCATATTGTGTAAAAAGTTGTGTATATTTTGTGCACTCGTAGATTTATTGTTGTTTATATTCTGCTGTGCAAAGTAGACTTGTTGTGATACTTGGTTTGTTAACATGAGTGATTTAAGATTTGGTAACGCGAATGATTTAAGATTCTTTCCTAGACACCATAATCGTGGAAATAAGATGGTATCTGAGTTACTTTGAAGGGACAATGAA
>APFE031154680.1:0-13681 GCA_000404065.3 Pinus taeda
ACTATGACTGGCAGTCTACTATCGTTACTCATAAATTATAGTTCATATGGTTGTTCAAAAGTTTAAAAGTTAAAAGTTAAAACACCATCATAAATTACATTTACATATCATCAAATATGTCTTCATTCATGCCACTATAATGTTCCACTACCACATCCTCTCTAGGACTAGAAGTGGCACTGTGAGTGTGAACATTGCTGCCATGTCCACTTGAAGATGCACCTATTCCCAGTGATGGCTCCGAATCAAACAAACTCATGTGAGACATGGCATTCAATGTCATATCCAAGTCAGGCAACTCTGGTTCCACGTCCCATAATTTGGTGGGCCCAAATTTGTATTCATCTCTCTTGTGTGACAGAAGGCAAAGGTTTGAATGTATGTACACTAGCTCCTCAGCCTTCTTAGAGCCCAATCTGTTTCGCTTCACGGAATGGATGAAGCCATATGTACTCCAGTTCCTTTCTGCTGAAGAAGAACTAGCAACCTGTGACAAGACCTTGATGGCCAATTTTTGGATATGTGGAAGTGCCCCACCATAGAAGTTCCACCACTCAATTGGACTTAATATGCTCGTCCCGCATACACTCAATATCACAACCCCAACCCTCTGATCCCACAAAATGAGAAAATTGTGCACGAATCCGAAGCCCAATTTTAGGATCTACAAAAAACTTTCTAAAAGCATTTTTAAATCCTTCTGCAACTTCTGGGTCTTTGTTTGGTGCGCTTCTTTCTGGATCACGTAGCAACTCTGCAGCATAATATTTTGGATTCAGTGCATAGGTTAAAAGGTGCAATGGGGTGGTCATCTTGTTCCACCTTTTGGTCAATATATCTTTTACTTCTCCGTAAAAGATTTCATCTGGGTCATTCTCCTTGGCATTTATAACCAACCTTATTTTCTCTATCATGGAATCAATGCCCTCATACACCTCTCCCAGATTAGGCATATCTGTGTCAAACATACGGAGCAAATCCACAATTGGCTTAGTAAATGCCAAAAGGTACTCCACCTTATCCCACCATTCATCATCAACAACCAAACGTTTCATTGCTTGTGCTCTATCAGATTGGGATTGCCTCCATTGGTTCCAAAGGGAACTGCATACCATTGATTGTAATGCATCTTTCACCTGCATGAGCCTTGTTAAGACTATGATGTGAGAAGCAAATCGAGTCTCAGCAACCTGCAGGTGTCAAATTGCCAATGTTTCAAATTTCAATCAATTTGAAAAATCATAATTTGAGAATCCAATTTAGATATTTGAATTTGGAGTCAAAAATTAGAATTTATGAATTATTTAATAAACTTTAAACTTTAAAGTATTGGTACCTTAAGGAGCTCCAACTTAGCAAATTCCCTGTAGATGCCTTGGGACATGTGGTGGTTTGTGATAAAGGCTTGAATTTCTTTTGCCTCTTCAAATATTTTTCGAATCCACTCAATTTGCTTCCCCAACTTGCTCAACATGAGGTTCAATGAATGCACAGCACAAGGGGTCCAAAAAATGTGTTGATATTTGCCTTCAACAATTAGGCCTGCTGCTCTACACACCGTTGCATTGTCAGTTATTACCTGGACAATATTTTCAGGCCCCACCAATTCAATTGCTTCAATCAAGATGTCAGCAATGAATTGAGAATCTTTCATCTGCCCCTCACAATCCACTGCCTTCAAAAACATTGCCCCATGTGGGCTCTGAGCAATCACATTGATCAAAGCCCTATTTCTTTGATCTTTCCATCCATCAGAAATGATGGACACCCCTGAAATGAGCCATGAATCACGAATGGGGGCTAATTTAGCCTCCAAATTTAACTTGCTCGCACTCAACAATGTGGTGCGTATCTTCTCATATCCAGGGCTCTTGTACCCTCTTGGGGCTTCATTCAAACATTTTACCATCTTTGCCCAGTAAGGAGATCGCACAAGGTTAAAGGGAAGGCCATTTGCATAAATGCATTCAGCTACAGCTGCATCTGCTATCTCTCGAGCATCATTATTAAAAGTCTTCTCAAGCGGTCCCAATTTTGACCGCTTTGACCCAACACCTCCATAAGAATAAAGTGGAGGCTTTGATGAAGATCCCAACCTTGTTGGGTGTTTTAAATGGGAGACAGGATATGCTTCATTTGCTTTAGCATCTGCCTCCTCTTGTTCTCTCTGATATTTTGCAATTTTTACCTTGCTTAAACCATTTCCATCTTTCCCATTCTCTTTAGGTGGGCCACTACATATGCGAATCCCATTGTTTTTTAGCCCAAGCAAATGTGCTTTAACCCGTGTGTATGACCCCTTAAACTCCTTTTGGCATCACTGCAAACCCATGCCAATGATCCACCTCCTTGGATCCTCCCAACAGTAGTTACATATTTCCAAAGTGGTGACTTTGGATCAATTTTCTGGGTTGATTCAGTTCCCTGTGCAACTTCCTCTGCCTCATTAATGGCTGAACTTGAAGTTGCCATGAATGATCAATGATGTAAATGAAACTGAAAAAAGAAAATTGACAAATATGATAATATCAGTCTTCAAAGTTCAAACTTCAGATATGTATTTAAAAAAAGTTATTTGGTCATTTCTGGATGTTAATAAAATAATAAAATTATCTCATCATTTAATAAATAATATATATGTAATAAAGTTATAAACAGTTTGCAATATGAAATGGAAACTTTGCAATTGCATGCTTACATGCTTTGTCTCATTTCAATTTTGAAGGCTGTAAATTGTAATGAAGAGAGCTCACACAAGTAATGGTAATAATTAGAGAATTAATATGAATGGTGCAACCCTGACCTAGTTCGTGAATTCCTCAACCCACTGAAGCTTGATACAAACTCTATTCACAAACAGTGATAACAGAAAATTTGACCAACGGTTTTCCTTATGTACAAAGGAAAAGAAAGCCATTAGAGGTCTTAAGCACAAACCTTTTGTAATCTTCACTTTCATTTAAAAGACAGCTGAATAAATTCAATGATCAAGTTACTAACACAGACTAACTGCTCAAGCTAGCACTCTTTTGTCCCCGTTCACTTTTGAAACAGCAACAAATTATGTATAGGGAAAGGTACAAGCAAGAAACAAATAGTAAACAGAACACTTTACACTAAAAGGCTAGGACTTTTATAATTGTCTGCTTCTGAGTTCATTCATTATATACTATAAAGTTATAAACAAAACCAAAGTTACCAAACACATACAAGATGTTCACAGATAAATATGGCTCATTCTATGACTAATAGTTCTGATCCATGTATTTCAGATTCCAACAATTTTCATAGAACAAGATAATATAAATCAGAAAGCCGCTACAAAGAGATCAAAGAAAAATATCACAATGAAACCTTTGCTATGAACAAATCAACAGATGGAATTAATAATATAATATTATAATATTCACTACACATAGTTGTAAAACTCTGATCAGGTGCCAATACACCTTTCTCAATGTTTGTCAGTTGTGTAGGAAATACCAGATGCTAGTTGGATGCTCTCATCTTTTCAATCTGGGTGCAATTGTACTTAAAGTGCCCCAAATTTTATATAGATGCCGCATCACATCGAGACATAAATAAGAAATGAACCAAATTCCAAAGGAGGTAGAAGTTTTGAAATCATGGATTGTGGCCATGATTCACCAACTTTAATAACAAACATCTCCAAAGCCATAATTATGACTGGTTATTGTCCGATCCCTTTTAAGTTTTACCTAGCTTCAGGGTAAAATTTAAAAAGCAATTCCAAACAAGCTTTCTGCAAAACAAATTATGAAGCAGCTATAAATCATAGCAAGCTTTCACCATGTTGATGCTGCAAAGCATCAACAAGACATAACAAAGTTTTCTCCATTTTGATTTTACACTGCACCTAGGTCCTAAAGGCGACAAGACAGCACCTTACAAATTCCTGTGGAAGGTAAATATCATGACCTGTTTATAATATATATAGAAGCAGGAACATTCACATCTGCAATACAAAGAACTGCTTAATGAATGACTACAAAAATAAATTCAAGACACACTAGATTACAAAATCATCACTAGAGTTTGTCTACTAGGCGTATGGATTATTTTAAACAGCATCTGTACATCCAATGACTGACTATACTTATGGTAATTAGATTAGGCATCCATGTTCCACACCCTGATATTAACAAACCATTCCTCTTTCGTCCCTTTCCAAAGTTTCTGTCTAACATAAAGAGCAGGAATATTTCCAGACTATGAACTATTAGAATGGCCTGGTTCTTGTCAAGACCTTCTGTCTTCCTTTTAGAGAATTTATCTCTAGCATCTAGGACTGAAATATTACCATTCACTATGAACTATGTCAATGCTTTCAATGATAACTGATAAGCCTTGAACTCTAAAACTGTTGACAAAATATATGGAATACGTTGGCCATACAATGAAATATCTGCCAGATCTGTGCAACAGTGTAATGGCATGCTACAAATAATGAGAAATAATCGGTGGGTTAATAACTAACTAACCTCACGGTCCTCACGTCGCACGAAAACTCCGGCGGAAGCAGCTGTGTTTCAACAGCAAATGGCGGCAGCACGAAAAGCGAATGGCGGCAGCACGAAAACTCCGGCGGAAGAAACTGAACTGAAGTCTGAAGACTGAAAGCGAATGGCGGCAGCACCCGTCGGGAACTGGAGTCTGGAACAGCAACTAGCGGCGGCAGCGGGGGCAGCGGGTAAAAGTTAAAACAAAAAGTTAAATGGCAAATGCGTTAGGGTAAATAGGGTAAGTCCCGACGGTAGGTAAAAATGTAAATGAGAATGTAAAAAAAAATCTAAAATCCGTTCCCGGCGGCTGTGCTCTGATACGTATCAATTTCTCATTAAAACGTTTACAAATTTCCGAATACGTTTTTAAAAACCCTAAATACGGATCCGAAATAACTGAAACGTATCAGGTTTTTGCTGAACGGGAGGGTTTTCAGATAAAAACGTCAGAAAAACGGCGCGGGAAATTCAAAAACGTATTTCAATTTACAAAAACGTATTTACAGCGTTTTTTTGCCGTTTCAGTGCCTGAAACGTTTCAGATCCGGAAAACGGCGTTTTTGCCCTGTAGGGAGCCGTTTCCGGTAACTTAGCTGTCAAGGTCGGCCAACAAACTTATGTAGGCTCAGAAGCCCAATAGTCATGTCTTTTCAACCTCAATGTTTGCATATAAATACAAGGAGCATTCTCCTCATCTGGACAATGCAATTCACTAATTTTCTCTCTCTTCCTCCTATGCATAAAAGGAGCCTCTCTCTCTCACACGTGTGGCTGAAAGGAAGACGTCCTAGGGCAAGGAAGATGCAGAAAGAAGGACGCTAGGGAAGCAGGTCATCTCTTTGACCAGTGTTGACCTTCCTGAAGTGCGGATTGGGTGTGGTTGCCTCTCCTAGGCAGGCCGCAATTTCTGGCACGAAAATCGAGGTGATCTGATCTCTGTTTGACCAGTGTTGACTGCCATAGTTTAGGGCTGCAAGTTGACTTCAGAAATCTGCAAATTAACTGAACTTTTGGGGTTGTTCAAGGGCTGTTTCTTCAGGCTGTTCGAGGACAAGTTGACTGGAAATTGACCAAGTATTTTAGAGGTCAATTTCAGCTAGTTTGACCAAGTTTGACTTTGCTGATCTAGGGTTTGTTGCTGCTGATATAAAATTACAGAATTCAGATTTTGTACTATTTCTCTCTGCTGAAGTATTGAAGATAAAAGAAGATTTGATCAAAGGGTTTTCCCGCATTGGGGTTTGTCCTTGGCTAGCCGCCACATCTTGTGTCTCTTGTCTCGGCTTGTTTTCTGTTGATCATTTAATGTTCTATCTGGATTCTACACTTTACTTAATGTATATGTGATTGCTAATCTGTGGCTAATAAGAAGAAAAATAAGTAAACTGCTTTAAGCATAGAACATACCATAATTTAACACAAACCTTTCTAATCTAACCTCATTCATTGAATGGTGTGGTAATTGGAAAGGCCATTTTTGTCTCTTTCATAAAGATTTACAATATCAACCTCAAATCAACAAATTGGTAACTCAGATCCGTAGCAGGTATATATTTAATTAATCTTATCTCGCAACATGTATATCTTTAATTCAACACATCTTGCAAATCTGAAGTAAATATTCTCTGTATCAGCAAAAATAATAGCAGTTTTGTGACTTCAATCTACCAATTTTAATGAGGAACCTTCAGAGACAGTAATAAATACTTGAATTTTAAAGTCTCCTTTAAAAACTAGCAAACCTGAAAATAATGAGAAAAAGCTTCCAGACAATATGCGAAACTCTTCTAATCTAACCTCATTCATTGGATGGTGTGGTATTTGGAAAGGTCATAAGAATATGGAAAGAGGAATACCAACACAGCAAAACAATCTTACCAACAGTAGAATCCTACAAATTCAAATCTTTAAACCAAGGTAGCGATCAGGAAATATATTTTTGATACCATCAATATGCTCATATTGGTTGACATGGATGAAGATCATTCTTCTATTAATCAGAGAAGCAACAAGTATATTTCTGAGAAATATCAGATTGACTTCACATTCCCCTAAAAGTCTACGAGGATATGGAGATCAAGCATCAGGACTACTGTCCACTCGCACCAGTAGAAGAAAATTGCTAAGAAAGCAACAAAAGGGACTTCCACTATCTCCAACACTCAATGATAGCTAAAATACCCAAGTTCATCAGCTAGCAGGGAGACAAGAAGCAAGTGATAACTGAAGGCACGGATGGCCTTCTTCTTGTACCTCCACCTCCTTAATAAAGGCTTAATTTATTTTTTGACTTCACTAAACAAAATTCCCAGAATCAAAGCTGCCATGCAAGGTCAGCTTGATCACTTTCCAAATTAGAACACGAGTTCATCAAAATAGCTCCCTATGCCCCAAGGATTAATGGCTTATCCTTATACACTCAGTCTTAACTATGGTGACAAGCAACGTTCTTCTTATGTCAAAAATAGTAAACCGACAATACCAAAACCTTTATAAAAATAACTTACACTAACCAGTGGGGCCAATGTGCCCAATCTGAAAGAATTTTTGCTGAAAAAAATCACATCTCATGACCTAAGTCATGATTTAAAGGAGCCCTCAACTGTGTTAACGAAAATGCTAGCTTCTACAACAACACATTATCAAAACCTTGTTATGCAATTTTTCTTACAAGGTGAAAATGAGTTTTGAAAGCTGTTGCAAATCACTCCCAGAAAAGCACCTAAATGTAAGTCAACTGAAGTGTCCTCCTAAAAAGAGATGAAAACACAGTTTTACATCTCCATGCAGTATGGATCTTGATAAAGCATCTGTTAGTTCATTAAAACTGGCATGAGATCACACAAATCACTTTTGGAACAAGATGCTAAAAATAGGTTCCATGTATACACCCTTCACTAGAAGATATATGCTGAGATTAACTCTACACAATGCATTGTCTAGACGTTAGGACAGAGGGAAATCTCCTCAACAAAACACCTAAACAATGTACTTCAATCAATATCCAAAATCTCTATGAAAGCAAAAGAAAGCGTTGTTTAGAATCTAGATAGGGTACATAATTAAGGGCTTAATTTAGAAAATTTAAGGTTCTGAAAGTACTATAACGTGCTTGGCAAGCAAGTGCCTATGGAAATTTCATGCACTTGGGCAATTAAGGCAAAACTTAAATTTCACCTTCTTACTAGAGGATTTCTCGTATATTAGCCTTAGAATTTCAACCTTTATGACTGTTGTAAAATAAAGTGTGAAAAAACATTGGAATGGTGAAAAACGTTTACCTCAAACCAGCCCCAAGCTTTCCAACAAATTCAAGGAGAAAATATACCAAACAAAGAGATAAGTTTCAGCCCCTTCTAGAGCAATTTATGAGCCAATAATCTGATCTGAAATTGCACTTTTACAGAAGTAATTACTGCAGTATAACAACTGTAAAATCAATCCCTTATATTCTTCCTTCGACGTTAACTCGCTTAACAATTTTCCTTTAAATTTACTTATGTCCAATTAGCAAGACATTAATGGCTATATTTAGTAAAGCATAAAAAATATATGTAGCTGAAATTCAAATCTAAAAATGGCGCAAGACATAGACAGCTGGAAACTTTATATATAAGGTCAAGATAAAGCACAAGTACATATTATAGCCTTATTTCAAGGCTAGTAGAAAAACTCCAGCATGCCCTAGCTACGGTAATTCATCAAACCCTAGCTCATCCAAGAAGATTCAAATGGAAGAAGCCTCCAGCACAACCTCCAAAGCAAGACACCCTCTTATTCTCTTCTTATTAAAAGGTCCACCCTAGGGTTTTCTCTCAAAAATATCATCTCCAATCTCTAAGGGATAAACCCTAACTCGAAAACCCTTGGAAGACCAATAAACTTGAGTGCCTTAAGAGAGACATAGAATACAAGTGAATATTTCAGAAAGAGAGAGAGAGAGTGCACATTCTTTTATCTTAGTCATATCTCATCACAAGGGTGAATACACGTGAGTGAATGAATATATGTGATCATTATTTCTGAAGTCTCCTCCACAAGAGAAAACTCTAGTCACAAGAGAAAACTCTAAACCAAGACATCCTATTTCCCTTTTTTTGCTTCTCTTAAGGTTTCCTCATGAATTCATGAACCTAGCGAATCTCTCAAAGAAGAGAAATACAAAGGGAGATACAAGTGATGATGAATAGAAAGAGTCTCTTCTTCCTCTAATTATACAATGTGGGCACTAGCCCTTACAAGCAACCGACAATGAGCACTTGTAGACCAACTCAATTGAGATGCTACACTCCAAGGTACATGTGTCATGATTCAAGGTGTTGTCATACATAATAATAGCTGCAAGGTGATGTAGCTACACAAAGCAAGTCTGCATCACTCAATCACAAGCCTTCATGAACTCCATTGATCCTCCTAGGAAATTTACTCCATTGGGTCAACTGTCCTTGCATGAACACTCTTGAAGCCCCAAGTGTCCTCTAACCATCTCCAATCCTTTGAATAGGAAACCAATTTGCCACATGTCAATCGAGGCTTGAAGCACTCCTCCATGATGCACAATGCTCCACATCCCCTGAAAGGGACTCCCTAAACAAGTGGCTACACCATGAGGCCTCAATGAAGGGTGTCCACCAATCTATTGAGAGATCTCCAATGCCAAGGGGAAGAACAACAATCTTGAAATTAACTGAGATTAAGCATCCACTAAGCAAGCTATCTCAATTTTGCATATATCATGGACCATCTCTCATTTTATAATCCATCTCGGACCACCCAAGGGATGAGCATACACGATGTACCCCAAATCTCATGAAGCACCCACAAGCATGGAATAAATATTGTTGCTGTAAATTGAAAATATAACACTCACTAAACTGAAAATATAACACCCACTCGTTAGGAGGAAAGTGTTTACCCTGAATCTTGTCAACTCCCTCTGTTACTCTACCACACCTATTGTCTGCATATTAGTATTGGCTATGTTTGTAGAATTATTCACTGTCTTTGGCAACAAAAGTGTCAACCATGTAATATTCCTACTAGGAAATGAACAGCGAATAACATAACTATGAACTAGGAATAACAATATAAAATTTAAAACCAAGCACCCACATCAGAACACCAAAGAAAATAAGTAGAACAACCGAGCCATTTTATTAATTATGGGAATCTGAGTACATAGAAATGAGTAGGAATGATGGGACCTGGGTAGCAAGCTAAGCAAGTTATGCAAAACCCAGGTGGAATCTCTTTGAACCAAACATTGAAATGGCTCCAAAATGGAAATGCACACTGCCTAGAAATTCTACTGTTGGTTGCCCCACTGAAACTAAAGATTTTGCCATGTACATTGCTTCGAAAATTCTGAAACATCAGTTGTAGGCTCTCCTCCAAATACCTGCAAAAACCTAGAAAAGGTTTGGGCTAGTTCCGGGTGATAAGAAAACCCTCCAGGAGGTGTGAGTGACTTTCTGGCTAGTTGTAAGAATTGTTGCTGAAGCCCCAAATCCAGCCCTGAAGGGATCCTCCATAAACCCATCCTTTTCAACCCTTGGCTCCTTGAACTCTCCTCTTCTCCTACCTTGTCTAGTAGCCTCTGCACACTTTCTGACCGCCCTGTAAGTCTTCTGGAATCCTAGATGCCTTGCTAACAATGAATCATGTTCTGTCTTTTGGACCTTCTCCGGAAGCTGAGAACTAGGAACCAGATAAATCTGGTTCTTGTAGTAAATGATGTCATCCATGACCCTGCACCTGTCATCTCGAAAGGCCCCATGTTGCTCAACATCCATGAGAGAGAGTGTTGGGGGTCTTTTAGAAAGTGCATCAACCACCACATTATGCTTCCCCCAGACATAATCTCAAAATCGTAGCCTTGGATCTTACTGACCCACTTCTACTGCTTGCCATTAAGTCCCTTCTACTGTAAGAAGAACTGTACACTATTATGATCAGTCTTCACCTTGAACCGATTCCCTACCAGATATTGCCTGAACTTGGCCAATGCGTGCATGATGGCCAACATCTCCTTTCATAGATGGAGTACAACCTCTCGTAATCCTAGAGTTTTCGACTCTCATAAGTTATAGGGTGTCCTCCCTACATCAATGCTGCCCCTGTAGGCCACCCAAAAGTGGGTACCCCTTTGGAGAGCTTTCCCTTCTAACGCATTTTCCTTCAGCTGACAGCTACAGCCCCTGACAGCCACTTGATAGCTTTGATGTGCTACTTTATCTCCGCCACCTGAGCACACCATATGTCCCGTCGCCCTGTTTGAAGGTGGGCCATCCAATCCTAAAGTTATGGTTTTTCATTATGTAATTGGGTGCATATGCGTTTTTTTCTTGGGCACACTTGGGTATGGATCACTGGTGACATGGAAGGAGGAAGGGCTTTGACTGTTGCCTTAACTCGGGGTTAATCTTGAATCCTAGTCTCGTGGGATCTCCTTTATTAGCTAGTAGCTTTAGGAAGGGCACTACATGGGAAACCTTGATTTTGGTTGCGTGGTCCCACTTCCCGATAGCATATGTCTCACTCCCCTTTTCTCATTACAATACCTTTTCACATTTTCCCCATTTTGGTCCACATTTGTCCATTTGGTCCACAAGGTGTTAGTATGCCCTTCCCCTTCTCCACACATTGGGTCGAGTCTGGGAATGATGCCACGAGAGGTTGATGCAATAAAAAAGGGGATTAAAGGCAGAAATGGCCACAAGCAAGAACCAATAAGATCTCTGGGGGTTAGGATCCCATATAGGGAAACCAATCCAAAATGGAAACCGCCTATAATCCTGCATAAGATCTAATGCGTCCCCTAGTCTTCCAGTACAACCAGTCATTAAAATAATCAGATAATAATGGATAACAACGTGGGCGCTCCATAATGGCATGCCTTTTCGTAGTGGGCTTTGGCATGTGCTAGTGCCTCCAAGCTCCAAAGGGGGTTAGCCAAGTACCTTATTAGGTGGTTTCAACCCTTAAATGAGATAGTATGTCCAAGGTACATCCCTCTAATGGGGGTGGCAAGTGATAAATAAGTGGAATGGAATAGGGAGTGAGAGGGGCAATCCTGCGTCACATAGTGGGGCATAGGGGTAGCTAGATAAGGGGAAGCCCCCACACCTGGGCATGTAATGTATAGGAGGGAGCAATCGTGGTACATGAGGTGTCCTGTTCTTGATTTTTCCACCCTTCTTCATATACCTTTTGCCTTTTATGAATTTTCTTTAATTAATTGCTTTGGGCTCAAAGGAAAAGAGCATGATATGTAAGATATAACAATGATTACCCCCTTTTAGGTAGGGTGGTTCATTGCCTTCTAGGGGTTGGGACAATCATGGGTTCCTGAATGATAGAGGAGGCTCATCTAGGGCCTATGGAACCAGGGTGATGGCCAATGATTGGGGTAGAGCTTATATAATGGCTTTTGCCCACATGCTAATTATTTTTGTCTCGACCATCTTTTGCATTTTGTGGTACAATCTCCTGTTAAATGTGGCCATTTATGCTTTCCACTTTTTCTTTTAATTGCGTCAACCTCCAGGGCATTATTCTAGGCCTGACCCAAGGTGGGGGCAAGGGGATAGGAGGCTAGCCCTATGTGGACCCTAGTGGGAGAAAAGATGAATGGCGGTATAATGAGTGGAAAGGGAGTAATATGTGCGGATAAAGGAGTGGGACCACGCACCCAAAGTTGGGGTTTCCCAAGTACTACCACCCTAGAACCGAATCGTCAATAAAGGAGATTCCACGGGACTAATATCCAAGAGTAACAACCAAAAGAGATCAAGGGGACAAGAGCACAAACCAAGCCCACTCTTTCTGCCAAATGCCCCGATCAATCCATACCCAGAAGTATCCATGATAAGTAAACCCAACACTTAATTACCAAATGACAAGACATACCTTTAGGTTCGAGAGGCCCACCTTCAAATATACGATCAATATAGGTGGGTGAGGGACCACATGGCTGGCTTAGGCGGCAGTGAAATGGCACAACGATCTAGTAGGAGGCATCCGACTAAAGCTCATCATGGAGAAAAATTTCTCCTAGGATATCACCCGCAAAGTGGTGGGTAACATTTGGCTCAAATTGGGACATGATCTCTCGAACAAGTGGATGAGGCTGCTCGAATGAGAGGTCACGGGAACTCCAACAATCTCTTGGTCATTGTAGACCTGTTATCTGCACATGTCAAAGATCGAAGCCATGGGGCAACATGTATTTCACTATGTCTGATGATCACCCATGCTTAATGTTAGCTCATAAACCAATATATATATATATATAAACCAATCTATCATATGCGGTCAATTCTAAAATGAAAAATCATTATGCAATGCATCGTACCCTAACATGCATACAGTACAAAGTTAAGTGCCTTCAGGAAAGTATTCCTTTAGGAGTTGCCCATTTATAGGAATGGGAACCGACTCACGTTCCTTAGTTTCCAAGTGATACGAATTTAGCCCTGCAGTGTGAATTATCTTGAAGGGCCCTATCCATAGATTATCCCATTTTTTATTCATACCCGACTGCTCCCTTCTTTTATCCCACAAGAGTACAATGTCCCCGGGTTTAAATGTTCTAGTTTGTGTGTGTTTGTGAAATGCAGTTTTCATCTTGTCATGGCCATGGGCAACTTGATCAAGGGCTCTCCTCTTGTTTTCAATGATTTGCTCAATACGAGATTGTATATCATCTTGTTGTTCGGGGAAGGCTTTCAGACATTCAAGGATAGGTAATTGGAGCTGCATGGGTAGCTTGGCCTTAGATCCATATACCAACTGAAAGGGCTGAAGCTAGTGGAAGCCTTTTCTGTGGTTTGGTCAGCCCATAGGGCATATTTGGTCTTGCTATCCCAATCCCTTTTGTGATTGTCCATAGTTCTCTTGATGATCCTAATGAGGTTCTTATTGCTTGATTCAGCCTGACCGTTACCTTGGGGGTAATAATTAGAGGAGTGAGACAATATTATACGATACTTGTTATAGAGGGATCTGAGGGCCATGGAATCGAATGCTTTTGGCATTGTCAGTCACAATCTTGGCAGGAACCCCAAACCTGGTAATGATTTTATCCTTAGGGAAATCCATGACTACTTGGTTAGTTGCAGCTTTGGTGGGTATGGCCTCCACCCATTTGGTGAAGTAGT
>APFE031154689.1:19318-32335 GCA_000404065.3 Pinus taeda
TTGTGTTAGTATTTTTTGATGATATACTAATCTACAGCAAGTCTTGGAAGGATATGTTGAACATGTTGACAGGGTGCTACAACTATTGGAGGAGAAACAATTATATGCAAAAAGATCCAAATGTTTCTTTGGAGTCCAGGAGGTGGAATATTTGGGTCATATTGTATCTCATGAAGGAGTTAAGTAGACCATAGCAAAATTAAATCCATTAAGGAATGGAAAATTCCCACATCCATAAAGCATCTGCGAGGATTTCTTGGGTTGACAGGAGGGTATTATCGCAAGTTTGTTAAGAATTATGGATGAATAGCAGCACCTCTAACAACATTATTGAAGAAAGATGCATTTTCATGGACTCCGGAAGCAACAAAGGCCTTTGAACATCTTAAAGAGGCAATGTGCCAAGCACTGGTCTTAGCTACAGTGGACTTCACAAAAACCTTTATTGTGGAATCTGATGCTTCAGGAAATGGAATTGGTGTTGTTTTAATGCAAGATGAAAGACCCATTGCTTTCAAAAGTCATCCAATCAGGGGAAAGTATAAAGCTATTTATGAGAAGGAAATGTTGGCAATACTACATGCACTTAAGAAATGGCGACCCTACCTAATGGGAAGACACTTCAAGGTAAAAACGGATCATGATAGCCTTAAATACTTTTTAGAACAAAGATTATCCTCTGAAGAGCAACAAAAGTGGGTCACAAAGATGTTGGGTTATGACTTTGAAATCATCTACAAAAAAGGGAAGCAAAATGTGGTGTCAGATGCACTCTCAAGAAAGGATGAGGATGTGGAAGCATTGTTGTGCGCCATTTCTATTATCCAACCAGATTGGATAAACGAAGCAAGGGAGGAATGGAAGAATGACAAAGAAGTGTGGTCACTTATTTGAAAGTTACAACAAGATTCCAGTACGTCTGATACATTTAGCTGGAAAAATGATTCTTTATGGTACTTTTGGACACCTAATCCTCAATGGGTTAGTGTGGAAGCCGAATGGACAAAAGGAGTCCAAGAGACCTTGGGATGTGAAACCCAACGGTCACATAATGTACTATAAATGTATATCTCTTGTTCATAAAAATTGTACTCTCCTGATTATCTTTCATACTGTTCTTGCTGCCCATGTGTGTCTAACATGGTATCAGAGCAGGCGTATTCCTACCTTGCATAATTAATTTGAGCCATTTGTTTTATGGCCTTTCTGTGCAGTTTATTTCTACCATGAAATTCATGAATATTTCTTCATCTTAATTTTAGCTGCAACCTGATTATACTGTTGTTGGTGTCTGCTCTCCATATTGAAGCACCTCCATACCCCTGACAATGCCTGCGCTGCTCCTCCATATAATTAGTTGCTCCTGATATTGCATATGCTCTTTCCTGAGAATTTTTTGCCTGAAATCCGCTGCTAACTAACATCACTATCCTCTGTCTAACTGTTCAGTTCTCTGACTGTCATAAACATTTCAAAAAGGGCATTATTGCACCTGTGCCTCCATTGCATGAATTTCTTCACCTAATTATGTTGCACCTCCATTGATTATACTGTGCCTCTTCGTCCCTTTCTTAAGGTTTGGCATCCATTTGCCAGAGGTCGTGCACAGTTGATAAACCTCATAGTCATATAATTTCTTCTCATAAATTTGACACATCGAAGAATTTGTTTGTGTTGAATTGGAGCTTGATTTGATAGTCTCACAAACACTGATATAACAGGCCACTTGATAGCTACCGTATCCGTTTGTAAGACTTCGTCTGTTCCATTTGGTCCTGACATAGTGCTAACGGCGAGTCTATATGAGTGGGACACCGTGGCACTAGTTCTCTGTGCTTGTAGATTTTCATTAATCTGGATAAATGGTTCAAATAATTTTCCAACCCACTGATGAAATAATCCATTTCAGTTAAAGTAGCAGTATAAGAGAAAAATATGTGTATGCTATTTAATAAATCCATTCTCTTTCTGGATACCACGCTACAGGATGCATTGCATTTGGTTATTGTGATGCACAAGGCTTGTGATGTTTTTTTTTTTAAATTGGAAAAACCTGACATGGTATCTATGTTGAATGCGAATGGTATCAAAGCTTTAACGTTGTCCCATTGGTAACAGTTGAATGCGTTTGAATTGTTGAGTGGTATTGACATTTGAATGCAGTGTTGAATGTAGTATTGTTGAGTGGTATCGACATTTGAATGCAGTGTTGAATGTGGTATCAAAAGGAATCGTGGTATGAGAGGATTCTTGATATGATATTATTTTTCATACAGAATACAATATTACTTTTCATCGATCTCAAGCCACGCAGTTAGGATTATGGTCAGCACCTCCTGGGCCTCCGAAGAATATATTTTTACCCCATGCTGGATCACTGTGTGGAACACATAGCGCCGTATAACATCTAGGCTTCTTTACAATAACGCGATATTCGGGATCAAACTCAGCCCTCCTGTGATCAAACAATTGTATGGCCCTCGTATATGCGGAAAAACCATCTTCTTCCACAGCAAAGCGACCGCTACCCATCTGCGTCTTAGTCATGGGCCCCGTGGGTCTTAAGGTATGACAAACCATCACAAGCATGTGCATAATAATGATGTTATTGGTCGATATCGAATAGAATATGGGGTCATAGCTGTGTGATTAAGAACAACAATATATAAGCGCGCCTCAGACCTGTTCTTGAAGTCAAATCGATTGAATCCATTTTTGTCTAACATTCATAATAATCTATACGGAGGTGATCAGTTTAATAATTCGATTTCTGTATACAGTGAATTGACATTTGGAATTGTAGAGGAGGAACATAAGATAACAAGCTGGCAAAGTCATTGAATTGAAGGCTCTGAAGAAATACACTCTAGCAAAGTTGAATTACAGCGTTAAATAAATACCGGAAGAGTGTTTGAAGGACTTCAACAGTGTTGAAGACCTGATGGTATATAATCGAATGGAATTTGATTGGACAGCATTGGACAAGGAAATCGATTGAAGGTTATTTGTGTAACTGTTTTGCATAAGGAGATTGGAACAGTTTGCCAAGTCTACATGCAATGTAAAGGCAGAATGAGAAAAAGATGTGGAAATTGGGTATAAGAGAAAGCGCGGTTGAATTCATGACTGGTATGTATGAAGAGACACAGAGTGTTGTTTATAAATAAATTAAATAGTGATATCAATTTATGTTTAATACAATAAGTCATTGGTTCTATGCAGAAACGAGAATGGAGAAGTCTGGTAGGAAAAGTTGAATGAAGAAGTCGAGCCTTACTGGATTATGGTTCGATTCTGAGATGAAACCATTCATTTGCCCATATTATTTTACATATATTGTTTTGGTATAATTAAAGGTGCAGTTCATAGTTGATCGAGTCACATTGCAAGCAGATGAACTTCATTTGGTCGATGCGGTGGTAATAATGTTTTTATTGGTTGATCCTATGAAAAGTATGAATTGTGCGCATATGCCTCAATGGGGCGAGTATTCTCTAATCTCCTAGAGGTTTCCCTGAAACTGTGCATAGTTGGAAGGCTCTTGAAAGGTTATGGTAAAATGCTATGGTATATATGACCAGCACTATACAGTTTGCTAAGTATTTGGACATGTAAGGAGGTCTATCACTGTTGTTTCAGCATGCTAGAGATTCATTCCAATGCCCATGACATGGTGTTATAATTATTGATGTTTTCATAGCCATCATTTCTGATTTGAAAGTGAAGGAGCACTTGAAGGATCCAAGCAAGTTTGCAGTTGTTGCTGCCCCAATTGTGGCATTGTATTTAAAACCCATTATAGTTTTTGTCTACATATATATATGCATTGATTCCCTGATTCATTTTCTGTACATTTATACAAGATATTGCTATTTATTGTGAGTGGATATTACTTTTCTACATTAAGTAATAATTGTGATTAGTTTTTAAGGTGTAAATCTGACATTGAAGAAAAATGGCCAGAATCAGTGAAGTATTAGAGTTCATGAAAACTCTTATACAATCTACTATTGATGACACATTACAAATCAGCATAGGATCTCTCTCAGAAATTAAGACATGTCTACGAAATGCACAAGAAAAGATTGATTTTTTGCAGCTTGAATCTCAGCTACAACAAGAAGAATTACAACAGTGGAGTCATCATTTTGAATCTGTTTCTGTTCAGAACATTGAGACAACCACCCATCAGCAATAAGTCAATAATGTTATCGTTCATTCAAATAAAGAAACAGTTGTACATGCAGATGCAGAAACTCAGTCTGCTCTTCCCAAGCCCATCATGAGACCTTGGGAACAACTTGTCCACAACAATCACATAACTGGTCTTGGATATGACAAGGACTTTCCCTTTCATATTCTAGAATACTCAAAGCCCATTCAGTTTCAAAGTGCTGGATTTATTCATGATAGTTCACCTACTCCTCATGACAGTTCGCCTCCAGCTGTTCTAGATTCTATCCTTCTTCCACAACAACAACAACAACAGATTGTGAAATGCCAACACTGTGACCGAGTTGGCCATCTGAAAGATCAATTTTTTGATCTTCATCCATGTAAGCACTGTCATAAAACCAATCATTCTTCACATAGATGCTTCAGAAAAAAACGTCCTGCAAGAACAAAGATTCATCATCTCTTGTTCCAGAGTATTGAACAGTCTTGCAGTTGAGTTTTCTCCATCATCTCACCTTGTATCTGATAGGGGGGGAAATGATGGTCATCTACAAGCTTCAAAGTCACATCAAGCGAGCCTGAGACACAACCTGCCACACCAATTTTAGAGTTGTAGCCAGAGACAAAGATGCCCATGAACATGCCTTCAGTTGGCAATCTGGGACACTTCCTCTCGCAGAAGACTTCAGCTTCTTGCCAGCTTTGGAAGAATTCCAGGAACAAAATTGAGAACACTTTCTCTAGCAGAAGACACCAGTTTCTTGCCAGATTTGGAAGAGTTCTAGGAATTGCATTAAGCATTCCAGAGTTGTTGGTCATCCTTAAACCATCACAGGTTGAGACTTCCCTTTTTAGGTTGAAGTTCTCCCTTTTATGCGGGGTGAGACCTCCCTTTCATGGTTGAAGGTTTCCTTCTTCAAATCAATAAGAGCACTTCCTCTAGTAGAAGACTTCAGCATCTTGCCATTTTTGGAAGAGTTCCGGGAATTGCATTAAGCGTTCGAGTGTTGGTGGTCATCCTTAAACTACCGCCCTTTATACCAACATTGCAGAGAGCACATTCAGCCTAGTGCTGCCATGCATTTTTGCACATTTTGTATTTCAACTCTCTTCTTGGACTCATACATAACCCTTCGAATTAAGGGGGGGAATGTTGGACACCTAATCCTCAATGGGTTAGTGTGGAAGCCGAATGGACAAAAGGAGTCCAAGACACCTTGGGATGTGAAACCCAATGGTCACATAATGTACTATAAATGTATATCTCTTGTTAATAAAAATTGTACTCTCCTGATTATCTTTCATATTGTTCTTGCTGCCCATGTGTGTCTAACAGGTACAAGATCGCTTATACCTCTGTAAAAATCCGCAATTAAAACAAAAGATTATTATGGAATTGCACACTTCTCCCTTAGGAGGGCACTCAAGATTTTGAAAAACTTACCACAGGGTTAAGAAGGAAATTTTTTTGGGATGGCTTTAAATTGGATATTCAAAAACTTGTGGTGGAATGTTTGGTTTCCCAACAAAATAAAGTTGAAACAATTAAGACCTCGGGTCCATTACAACCTTTATCCATTCCAAACCAATGTTGGGAGGAGGTTTCAGTGGATTTTATCACAGGTTTACCCAAGTCTGAGGGAAAGAGTGTCATCATGGTGTTAGTTGATGGACTTACTAAGTATGCATGCTTTTGTGCATTATCTCATCCATTTAAATCTAGTACATTATCTACTGCATTTATGGAAGCAATTCAAAAGCTAAATGGAAACCCAAAGATTATTGTAAGTGATAGAGATCCCATTTTCTCTAGAAATTTTTGGACAGAATTATTTTCTTGTCTTGGTACTCAGTTAACTCATAGCTCATCTTATCATCCTCAATCTGATGGGCAAACTGAGATAGTGAACACATGTTTGGAAGGATATGTTCGTTGCTTTGTATCTGATAAACGGACACAATGGGTCAAATGGTTGCCTTTGGCTGAATGGTGGTATAACACTTCCTTCCATACAGCAACAAAAATGACCCCATTTATGGCACTTTATGGGTATGAGCACCATCCATCACATCATATTTAAGAGAAAATTCTAAGGTTCAAGCAGTGGAACATCACATCGAACATCAACAGCAAGTCCTCCAACTCTTAAAGGATAACCTTGTGTTGGCATAGAATAGAATGAAACAATAGGGAGATCAACATCTCAGCGAAAGAAGTTTTGATGTAGGTGATTGGGTATTCCTACGGCTACAACCATATAAGAAATTTCCCTCAAGCAAGCTAAGAAGGATAATAAATTATCACCAAAGTATTATGGTCCGTACAAGGTGTTGCAAAAGATTGGTACTATGGCATACAAATTGGAGCTTCCTCTAGCTTCTCGATTGCGCCCAATTTTCCATGTTTCATGTTTAAAGAAGGTTATAAGTGACAAGCTCCCAGTTCAAACAATATTGCTAGAAATTGACGAGGAAGGAAAAATTATATTGGAACTGGAAGCAGTCACAGAAACAAGAACTCGACAGCTACGAAATCTATCAATTTCGGAGTATCTTATCAAGTGGAAGAACTTATCCGCTGAAGATTCCACATGGGAGGATGATAATTTTATACAGAAGCATCCAAAACTACTCAGGCGTTGAGGACAACAATTTTTTGAAGGAGAGGGACATGTTGGGTCGCTATAATACTAGTGATTACCCCATTACTATTATAGTTGTATCCCTTATTAATATTGTTGTGCCACTATTGTCCCCATATTGTTATTACTGTGCCCCATAGAATCCCTCTATTGTTATTTTTGTGGCTTTATATTATTATTGTTAGGTCAGCTGGGTTATATTGTAACTCCTTAGACTCTTATATATACAAAAGGAAGTTTTGTCATTTGTATCATCCAAGAATTGTTCATTTATGTAATGTAAAGGAGGTTGCCCCCTCGAAGAGGCTGAATTCTAAGGCTTTGATCTATCTTTTCTATCTTTTTCTTGAGCTGGTTTCATAATATAGCAATCACTGGACTTTCACCCCATAATGTTTATAGTAGTTTATAAAATCATTAATAGTTTTTAACTTTATAGGCACCCTTGCCTTGACAGCCTTAATTTTTAACTTTAAATACCTTTCTATAAAAAACAAAGCATAATTTTTGGCAGGTGCCCTACATGCTAGAACATCAATATATAGAGAACAGAGGGTATCCATTTCACTCATGACTGTGTCTAGTCTATTGATTACCTTTTTAACTTTTTCCTCTACCCTCCGATATCTATCGAAGGCCTCATTCTCCAATGCATTGATGTTCCTTACTTGTTGCTGTAACTTGTGATATTTCTCTTGAGGAACAATTTCTTTTGTGAGTTTTCCTATCATCTACTGGCACTATGCCACATCCTCTTTATGTCTCACTATCCTAGGATCATTGTCCATCAGAACACTTCTAGGTTAAAGATCTCCTGTGATCTTCTCATTTCGATATTCGGTTCCTATAGCCTGCATTTCTTTGTCATGAACTGTCCGGTCAGTCGTGATGCTAGAGGAAAATGCCTCTCTTTGGACATCCTTGTTACAGACTGGTGTGTCTTCTATTTGGGCCTCTACATTTGTAACAACTGCATGATGTTCCTTGCTATCCCTAATGGATATGGGCTCGGTTTGAGTCCCCTTTGCCTTTATTTTATGGGGTTTCATTTGGGTGGTTGCATCCTTTGCTCCTGGGGTTCTTTTTGAGATTATCCCCATTCTTAGGACCCTTATTTGTTGTCTGAGCTGTTTTACCACATTTAGTAGCCCTTCCTGTTCCTTTCACAGCCTTTTGATTTCATTCGTCTTCTTCTTCCAAGGAACAATTGTTTATTTTCTTGGGCCTGGGCTTTGTTCTTCAGGGATTGTACCCTTGCCCTGGCTTATTTCCATATTTTATATTTGGAACACTTCTTAAGTTTTCTCATCCTCCTGATTATGTTTCTCAGGGAGGTTACCCTGGTTTGATCTTCTATTTCCCAGGTGACTTCTGCTTCTACTTCTTCTTCGTCATTCATCTCCTCAGATGCACTCTTGCTGTGAGCAGAGCGTTCCTGTGATTGTCCTGCCTCAATATCGAGGTTGCGTGGGCTATGGGGCTGGATATACTCACCCATGTTGGTCAAAATTTGGGCCAATTCGTTTTTTTGCAGAGGGTTTTGTAATGGGCTTCCGCTGGGTGGCTCTACTTCCTCCCCTTCTTCATCGGCGGAGTGTTCAGTTTCCTCTTCCGATTTCTCTTCCATGTTTTCTTCTAATTCTTCTTCTTTGTTTTCCCCTCCTTCAAGTTGTGGGGGTTGCGCATCCTCTGAGTCATATATCTCTAAGGGTTGGCTACTGTTATCTTGGAGACTTCACAACATTCCCTTGCTTCTCATCAATCTAGAGGACTACCTATGTTTCTGCAGTCTAATTGATGTGCTAGTGGTTCTTTTTCGTTTCGGGGCTGGTAAGACCAATCCCCCATCTATTGAGAATACCAATTCTTCCCAACTAATCTATTGTTTAGCGAGACTATAACTGACTATTAGCCGAATTAAGCCGTGACGACTTACTACCGTCTCTGTATGATGAGATTTCCTTATGCTCTGAGTAGCATCATGTAATAAAAAATTTAAATATGCGGGCAAATTTACAACACAGTTTTGTTTTAATACTGCTAGTAATTTGAGATGGCGTGGTCTTACCATGTCCTTTCTCCCATTGCATTTGATGTAACTTTGCACACTTCTGGCTAAGTCTGCCCATGGTTCTCCCAGGCTGGCAGGTAGGACTCCTTTTCCTTTGACAATAAGGTTCTGTCCTTCATCCTAGAACATGGCTATGGCGTCTCGAAGTCTCACTTTTTCTGGGTCCATACTAGTCCAACAGCTGGTAGTCTTGATACTTTAGCAATTACCGCATCTATTACTGTTATTTGCCTCCCCCTCACCATGCAACGATCTTCCTACAAATTCTGCAGAAATTCGATGGCCACTGTTTCATGAGACTGTTGTAGTCAGTTAAGGTAGTAAATCCATCCAGATCTCACTAGAATTTCACGCGCAACGTCAGAGATTATTAACACCTGCGGTTCGCTGCGTATTGATATGCCTCCCATTTTGTTCAAGCTTAGCACACTGTTAATTTTTACAGAGCAAAAACACAAAAATGACAATGGAACAGTAAGCTGTGCATATTGGGAAATATCAATACCGTTAAACTTACTGTTTTCAAGTTCTGATGGAGTGATAGTACCTCCAGACAGGGAGTTGACACATATGATAGGTCATCCTCGACCGACAAATAAGGAAGCAGCATGATGGACTGCAGTAATATAGTAAAAAGAAAGGAACGACGTATATATCCATGACATCATTACAAAAAGCATCGGATTACTGAAATCAAGGCTTATGATGGAAATCGCGAATAGATATGGAAATGCTATGAAACGATGCAAAAAATAGGGGAGAGGACAGCTGACGTAAGTAAAAATGCTTATGCGGTCATTATCTACTTTAACCATTATGATTGATTTATAAATGATTTTTCATGTGTAAGAGGTTCAAAAATTTTCTCTAACATAATCTCATTTGAAATCAAGATAAAGATATAAAAAAAGGGTTTATAATGACTATTCGTGTATGAGAAGTATGACTTCAATACCATCAGTAGAGCTTTGTTGTCCACAAGTGTTCATAATCTTGACAAAGTTGCTTGTTTCACGCTTGGAACCATAATCTTTTATGTATGCCTAGGAAAGTGCTATGTGATGTCAAAATGGAGGCCATTGTGCTAGCTTGGTAACTAGATGAATCACAATGCCATTCACTAGGAAGGAGTGAAAGGTGGATAGGTCGGCTCATGATGAGACGTCCCGTTCCAAGAACTTTTTTATTTTTCTGGTATGCCTCTTGGATCATATCCCCGGTGTGGTGACCATAGTGGGAATGCCACTTCACTACTTCCTTATGATCATGGTAGGCTGGCTCTTGATGATGCCCCTTATCCTTCATCTAACAAATCATGTTAGTAATCATATAGATATATAGTTTTCTCTCTCTTTTTTTTTTCTTTTATATAGAACTTTCCTATTTATATACAGAGGATGGCTCAAAACTCCTTAAGAGTAGGGATGGTGGAAGAAGTTTGAACATTTCAATAGAAGAAAATATGCCTTTATTCTTATTCAATAATAATGATCAAAGAGAATTATGAAGATTAAGGAAGAACCAACATGATAAAAATAATCAATCAAATTGGTTTTAGTGAAAATAAAGATAGAAAAGTCATATAAATAGTTGTGTCCTTTCCTCTTTTCTCTTATCAATACAAAGCAATTTCTCTAAAGATAACAACTTTTCTTTGGTTTGCTAATTTCAGTATCCTCCAGTTTTTGTGTTCCTGTATAAATGTATACCTATGCTTTAAAGAGATTATAAACAGTGAACCATCATTCACAAAAATCCTCTAAATGATGTTCTTTAAGAAACAAACACACACACAAAAAGATGCACTCAAAAAGTGTTGTTCCGTAGATGGAACAACTGTTGTTCCTTAAGAGGGACAACAAAAAGAACATCTGCACACAAAACCAAGGTTCTTTTAAGAGGAATAGCAAACAAAACAAAAAATACACTCGAAACTGTTGTTCCTTAAGAGGAACAATAGTTGTTCCTTAAGAGGAACAATAGCTGTTCCTTAAGAGGAACAACAAGTGTTCCTTAAATAGAACAAAAAATAAAGCAGGCGTGAAATAAAATACCGATCCTTTGGTGGAACAACCTAAGATCATCCAAAATCGTAACTGCTGTTCTTTTGGAAAGAACGGAAGAAAGGAAAAAATGCGAAGGAGGGTTGTTCCTTTAAAAGGAAAGGAAAAACAATTTGGTGGAAGTGTTGTTCCTTCGGAAAGGAACGACAAAAATGCAGGAATGTTGTTCCTTCAGAAAGGAATAGCAAAAATACGAAAGTGTTGTTCCTTCAGAAAGGAATAGCAAAAAGTGAAAGTGTTGTTCCTTCGGAAAGGAATAGAAAAAATGCAGAAATGATGTTCCTTCGGAAAGGAATAGTAAAAATGCGGAAATGTTGTTCCTTAAAAAAGGAATAGAAAAAATGCGGAAATGTTGTTCCTTCGGCAAGGAACAGAAAAATGGGAAAGTGTTGTTCCTTCGAAAAGGAACAGCAAAAATGCGGAAATGCTGTTCCTTTGGAAAGGAACAATAGAAATGCGGAAATGTTGTTCCTTCGGAAAGGAACAGCAAAATGCAAAAGTGTTGTTCCTTTGGAAAGGAACAACAAAAATGTGGAGATGTTGTTCCTTCAAAAAGGAACAGCAAAACGTGAAAGTGTTGTTCCTTTTGAAAGGAACAACAAAATTGCGGAAAGTTGTTCCTTCAGAAAGGAATAACAAAAAAAAACAAAAAAAGTGCAAAAATGCAAAAATCTATACGGAAAGAAATTTGTACAAGCAGAAAAGAAAACTTATGTACAAAATTTAAGAACAATGGGATTATTTAGTGAACCAATGCCGAGGAAGGATTATTTTCCTCAGCAAGAATCTGCATATCAGAATCTTCCTGTAGCCGCTGGTAAAAGGATTCCTGGGTAAGCGGTTTATGGTACAGTCACACTCGGTGACCATTTGCTTTAAAGGTATGTCCAAATCCGTCAATAGTAGTCAAAGTAATGGTGCCATTGTCATGCACTTTTTGTATATCATATGGTCCAAGCCATCGAGTCTGAAGTTTTCCCGAAAAATCCTGAAACGTGGAATCATATAGGAGTGCCTAATCTCCTTCGTGGAATATTTTCTTTTTCATCAAGGTGTCATGCCATTTTGCCCTCTGCTGTTGAATTAGTGCAATGTGTTGAAGAGCCGAGAGCCTAATTTCGTCTAGCTCATTAATTTTCTATAATCTGTTAATCTGGGCCTCATTTAAATTCAGATCGATCTCATGTGTTGTTCTTAATGTTTGTATTTCGAACTCTATTGGAAAGATGGGTTCTTCTCCAAATACTAGCTGATATGGTGAATAGCTGGTGGTGTTTCTCCACATTGTTCGATATGCCCACAAGGCTTCTGATAATCTTGAAGCCTAGTCGCATCTGTGCAATGCAACTGTTTTTGTCAATATTGCTTCTATCACTTTATTCGTGCTCTCTACTTGGCCATTTGCCTGTGGGTGATACGAAGTGGTAATTTTCTACTGAATATGACAATTTTTTAATGTTGCAGCGATTTTATTACCTACAAACTACGGTCCTCCGTCCATGATTATGTCCCTTGGGAGGCCATATTGCACAAATATTTAGAACAGGAAATGAATCACAGAGTCCTCTGTAGCTCTTGGAAGTGCCTCTACTTCAACCCATTTGGTAACATACTCTATTGCTACTAGAATATATGTTTTTTGATTTGATGATGGGTTGATTGGACCAAAAACATCGAGCACCCAAAACTCAAATGGTTCTATTACTAACTATGGGTTTAAAGGCATTTCGTCAGACTATCCAGGGCATCCCGCTCTTTGGCAACTGTGACAGGCTTGAACAAATTTCTTAGCATATTTAAAGATTGTGGGGTAGTAATAACCTGTTTACAAAACCTTATGACCAGTCCTGTGATCTGCGAAATGTCCACCACACGGTCTGTCATGACAAGCTTTCAAAATGTCAAATATTTCATCTTCGTGGACACATCTTCTAATGTGCATATCTGCCCCTATATGAAATAGGTAGCCTCCAATCCAAGAAAATCTGGTACTACGTTGCACAATTTGTTTTCGTTCATTGGGGGTTAGATGCTTTGGTAATTTGCCTACCGCTAAATAATTTGC
>APFE031154689.1:35557-78421 GCA_000404065.3 Pinus taeda
GTAAGGGTAATGATGCATAAGGAGATCTTTGAAGATTATATTGAAAACGTTCAACATACTCTTCTAATGTCTCATTAGGTATGGCTACCATCTGAAATATTTCATCCTTTAATTCTCTAGACCTACAATAATCCTGATATTTGTTTAGAAAAGTACCTTTCATCTAATCCTAGTTGTTTATAACACCTCCACCTAGCCCCATAAACCATTGTAAAGTTGTTCCTTTTAATGTGGAGGGAAATGATTTTAGCTTTCAGGGCTCGGTGGTATAGTCATACCCCCAACATAATACATCGAATTCAAACAAAAATGCGTCTGGATATTCTAATTTTAGGCCATGGAATGTAGGAATATGCTGGAGAGGTATGGCCTTCATAGGTGCATTAATTGTAGTATCTACAATGGGATATTGCAGTGTGGGGGTTTGAGGTATTTTTTGGTTCTAGGCCATTTGATCAAATATGTGTCAATATCCTTATGGGATTTCTAGGGAGTTATTCCTAGGCTGACTAAAGGAATAGGAATGGCCTTAACAACACTTCCTTCGTCTGGGATGATGAGAGCTCCTTGCTGAAATAATATCTAGGGGGATCTTAGCTCTTCAGGTTCTTCAACTTTGTTTTAGATGATTTTGACATCACTTCCCTTATCTGGTCTACAGAGTGGTTGAACTATTCTAAGAGGAGATCTTGGTTCTAATGTTTCCCCTGTTTCTCCTCCTCCTTCGCAGAGATTACTAAGGTTCCCTTCTTGTAAAGATTTTGGGCTAGAACTCTCAATTTCTTGAAAATATTTCTCCTCTGTTTGGCTGTGCACCTTAGCAAAGGCTACAGATGGTGATTTTGTGGCTCGAAGGGAGCTAGTAGGTTGTCTAGAAGCAACTTTTCTAGGACCTACTGACGGCTGAGATTCTGCTTTTTTAATGATATCGTCTATAAAGGTCAATCAGCCAAGGATCACCGGTCCTTTAGCTTTATCAGGTTTGCGTAGTGGTTTTGGATTCTCATCAAGCTTTTTCTACTTAGTCATGCACACAAATCAAATACTTATTTTTACCCAAAATAATCAACAAATCTGCAGGAAAGCGGGCGGGAGAGCAAGGCTGTTACATGCTCCGTACGCAAGTTCTTACCTTTCATTTTTAAAACCCAACTCTCTTAGCAGGTACTCACACTACTCTCTTTTCAAAAGAAACAAATGGCTACACTCTCCTCGACAATGGTGCCAAAACGTTGAGTGGCAAAAGGTGTCTTTTAATCCGTATTTATCCTACATTAATTATCAATCTAGGCATGATTTTTTATCTCAAGAGTGTACTCAGTCTGAGACGGTCACTTATTCAAGAGTAATGTTTGCAGTATAGTGCTTGCAAAAGAAAATGAATGCTGGAAACAAAATCTAATTGTAATGGTAAGAAGCTTAAATGCTCTGTAACTAAATCATGTATTCATCAACCATCAATCATGGATTCAGTAATGATAACTCTTTCCCCTGTAAACTGATGTAAATGAAAATCAATCATAAACAAGACCTCCAATCTGAGAACTTAGACAGTAGTAGTCAATGTTCACTACAGTTGTAGATCTTTCTATCCACACTAAAGCAAATACTGGAAATAAAAATTCGATTAGAAGAAAAGGAATATCAACTAAATCTATTGAAAAGGTCGAACAACAAAGCTTAATCAATAGAAATGAATTGAGCAACAACCTTAACCGAAATGAATTGAACAACAATCTTCAACTAATAGAGGAACAACAAACCTAATTAAGTGTAAACAAACAACGACTATAGTGTAATTGAATCAGTAATCTTATTCTATCATAATAGACATTAACCTCAAGTATAAAGGAATGACAATTGCAGCTATAATTGGATGGTAGTTAAATGAATAACAATCGCAATTTTAAATGAACCATAGTTAAATAAATAGCAATCGTAATTATAAATGAATCGTAGTTAAATGAACAACAATCGCAACTATAAATGAACAGTAGAATCCGATTTAGACAGTGCAATATTGTTTTAGAATGAACAACATGACATTTTAAGTAGCGAATAATAATCTTGCTGTCCAATTATGATTTCGATATAATAGATCAATTCAGTGAAATGTTCAGAAACAAAAGATTACTGAATAAAGTAAATTAAGGAAATGCAAAGGAAACCAAACCACACACAACTGTAATTGTAAAGTAGTGATACAAGAAGCAAGTGGATCCACTAGGGCAGGGCCCTTAGCCACCAGGGAAGAACTACTGCGTTTACTCTAGAATCAGATAATGGAACAACAACTGAGTTATATATTAATCATATATGGCAGAGTTACAGCTATCACTCTTCAAAGAGAGTCGATGATAAAAGTTGAGATTACAACAGTAAGTTCTACGAATTGATAACAATAATATCCGCCCCCTGGGCTACCAGTGTTGTCCCTTTTTAAAATGGCCAGGTGGAAGTATCAAGAGTATAGATAAGTCCTAAAGCAGCGATCCCTCGGGATCAAAGGATGCTGAGGGATTTGCTATATCTTTGATCTCCAGTTTATCGTTTTGTCTTCTTGTGTTGATTCTGCGTTTTCTCTTCCTTTTCCTGGATCATGCGCTCCGATCTTGATCTCCTTGTCTGGATACGGCTTCCTGCCGAAGGAATAGCAGTTGCTTCTACTTTGTCTTTTCCTCCTGAATAGTGATTTTTTATTTTCTTCACTTTTTGTATAGAAAAAGAAAAGAATTAGTTATTTTGTATCAATCACAAATCTCCTTAATTCTATCATAATTATTTAGCATATTACCATCTTAGAATGTAAAGGAGTTATGATTCAAAAGAAAAGATAAAGAAATAAATGGTAAATACATACCTTTTACATCACTCAACAACTAGCTCTTTTTCTTGTAATATTTCAAATCAATAAGACTGATGCAAAAAAAAAAAAAATAAGTAACTCCTAAGTAGAAACAACACCTACTTGAACACCTCCCTGAAAATGGCACCAAAATGTGATGAGCCCTAGTATTGCATCAAGGATGTTGCAACTTCCAAGGCTCTCAACTTAAATTATCAACTGGAGGTCCATAAAACTTAGATGTGACACTAGTATATGCATAACAAGTTAAGTTCTGGTCATGTCACCCTCATTCATTAGATCATATCAAGGTATTCATCGGTCACTCCTTTAGTTAACTACAAAGAGAATTTCTTATGAAAGCATATCATGATTGCAAGGAAATAAACATGATTGTAACTACATAAGTGAAAATGGCATTCATTAAATCTAAAGGATAATTTTAATTGCACGAAAGGAATATAATATTCTAGTTACAGAAGTAAACCATGCCACCCTACCTGCATGCTAATCAAATCATTAATCTACTTTCATGAATCATTTAGCCAATTGCAACTTTCTTGAAAAGGAGGAATTCAATCTTCAACACAACTATGGAATTCAAAAATACCAAGTCTAATTCTACTTGTTGTCTTGGGATTTCTATGAGGAAAATATATGGTGATTGTGGTCTTGGATTCTTACTTAATCATGAAATTAAATCTTGGGTGGCATTATTCAACTTCAAAATGAAAGAGGCAAGGTTTAGAGCAACCCTGGTGTGATTTAAGTAGTGCTACTTGACTGTTACATGAAGTGCTATAGGAGTTTCTCCGAGAGATTTATGAGGGAAAGGATGGTGTATTGGAGGTGGAGGAAGGTGGATGAAGGTGACTAAAGGGTGTGAGAGCCCTTTTTCCAAGCCCAGTACCCATCAGAGGCCTATCTTTCACACAATTTCAAGCCTACAATTGCTTTCATTGGCACTGTAAGCGTGATCTCAGTGGCAGCGTTTAAGAGCAATATGAGGTGTCTAGGAGGAAGGTGGATTGGACCAAGTCGATGTGGATGAGTTTGCCAACTCCTGAATTTCAACAACAATCCTTGAAGGCTAATCAAGTACATGCATTAAATGGTCAATATTACAACAAAATGAATCAAAGTGGAAAGGATGAGTTGAATTTTATTTCTTTAAGATCTACTCTAACATATACCTACTCTAGTTGTCAAATAAATGCCTCTCAATTATATGTTACATAAACCAAAAATGCAAAAGAGTTTAAATCGAAAAATTAACAAGTTTCCAAGAAATCATAAAAACATGTTTTTGGCTTATTTTTATAGATTTTCTAGCCACACTTCCCACGATAGAGGTAGTTGTCAAACCTGAAACTACAGTTTTTGTAATATAATTCCTACTTAAATAGGGAAAGAAATGTAATGACTTGACCAAGGAAAAGGAAACAAAAACGGAGAGGTGCTAAAGCCTCTAGGTTGGGCCCAAACCCAAGGGTTTCAACCTTCCAAAGATAATTTAGATGCGTGCCAATAATAAACTTTTCATTGATAGAAAAGGAAAGTCACATATATCATATGAAAGATGAAAATAACAATATCAATCTATTAGGGTCCAACCCTAACTTCCTTATTCATCTGATAAGCGTCATCAGAGTCATAGTTAGTTATTCGAGTTAATAAATCTCGTAAGTAGTTATCAACACTAATAATAATTGTAAGTGGTTGACCTGCATTATAGATAATGGACCACAACTAGTTATAAATAGGCCATAGTTAATAAATAAAGTGGTTAACCCATGTTATTCAAAGGAATACTGGTAGTCATGGTTTTGAATGTCATAAAGTTATAAATAGTCTTATATAGCAAGGGAATAATTATTGAGTCTTATTGTAATTGAGATATACTTTGTTGGAGGTTGGCCCTTGAAGAGGCAAGTGAACATTGTATTCTTCTTTTAAATAATAAAATATCTTCGTAGCTTGTTTCATTTCATGTGATATTTCAATGTTTTGGGATATATTGTTTCATATTTCTACTATTCTAGTTTTCTCATAGGTCAAGTGTATAACAAGTGGTATTAGAGCACTTTCCAGGGCCAGTTGTGCCTCCAATTTTTGCAAAATGTTTTTTAGGCTAAAGACGTGTCCCAACATCTTTAAATGATGGGCTCTATTGTTCAGCGTATAAACCTATGGATTTTGGGAGGCATGCACGTAGGAACTACAAGAGGTGGTCACACTTGTTGGACTCCATTGTAACTCATATGGGTACTTGTTTGAGTAGTAGTGCATTAGAAAGAACTACGTACATGCTGCACTTCCGCGTACCCTCAGGTATATCGTAAGCCCCTTAGGGCAACTTGAAATCTAACCTTAGATAATTCATTGGTTGTCTTGCTCCTACAATATACTAAGAAAAACACTCGAGGAGACTACCCACACGTACAATAGGGTATTTGGGTAGTATGACTAAGGGTACAGACGATCCTCCTCAGTTAGCACCTTCAATATTGGGTCGAGTACTATTGTTGGAACCATACGTATATTGCGATCTATAGCACCTAACGCTCTTTTTGGAACACAGTTCCCTTAGCTACCTGAATATTTCCCCATACCTTTTTGTACATATCAAATCTAATTATTGGGGTTCAGCTATCATTGTTGAGATAAAATCTAGCAGTTGGAATTCTAACATCGCCATACAGATCATATTCAACAGTTGGGGTGTTCACGACATATATCATACTCTTTCTGCAATGATGGTTTTGTTTGCCATAGTCTAGATCAGATTGTCGCAACACATTTTGTAGTACCAATACCTTCAAGTTTTTATTTTTACATTCTAGGGACACTTGATTTTCACAAGATATTTGGCAGTATAAACCTCTATAGAATTAGACCAATGCAGTATTGATCAGCTGGGGGTAAAACTTCTTTCAGAGTTAAAAAAAATGGTTGGACCCATATCGAGATGCTTTCAAGAGAACTATCCCATAAGATTCTAGATGACACATTGTTCATAGTTGTACCATTAACTTGTAAGCCCCCAATTTTCAAGAGGTCCCAATTTTTTCCCGGTGTGGCTTCAAGTGACTCATGTCACTAGAGTCATGAACTTGCCCTGTTTCCAAGCATACTACTCTCAAGTAAGCTCAAAATTTGATTGGGGCTGGTGTATGCTCAGTACTAGGTCTCGAGTTGTAGCTACAGAAATGGCTGCTGAGAAGGTCAATAACCTCGAGAAGAAATTCAATGACTTCTAGGTGTCCATTACCTCCCATCTCCAACAAGTATTGGAATCTATAAAGATGCCTCTCAAACTGACAAGGGAAGAACATAGTTTTGATGCACACAAAGAAGGAGAATCGATCCATCACATTCGTTTCCATGGAGATCACCAATATTTTATCCACCTGACACCTAAGCTAGACATCGAAAAATTTGACGGCTCTAACCACATAGTATGGGTGGCACAAATGGAATGACATTTCATCCTTAATAATATCTGGGAGCATGGAACTAACATACATGTGGGAGCCCTTTACCTAGACCAAGAGAGATTGCAGTGGTGGAAATGGCATAAAAAATGTCATCTAGGGAGGCCAACTTAGAACATGTTCTGAAAAACCATTTGTGACCACTTTGATCGGTAATCTCACATTTTGGGACATCTCACTAGGCACATGTAAATAGGTATAGTAAGGGACTACATTACAACTTTTGAACAACTGGCCATTAGAACTGAAGGACTAGGACATTCCTTTTACTTGGCATGTTTCATCATTGGCCTAAAGGAAGCCATCCAAGCCCATGTCCAAATGCATCACCCATCTACTTGGTTGGATGCATGCCACAAGGCCTTAGATGTAGAAATCCCATTAAATGCCCAGTCTAATCATTCAAATTTCATTGCAAAGGCACGTACCACCTAGGCTACAGGACCCACCCAAATACTTAAGGTTCAAAATTTTTCACCGAAAGAATGGCCAAAAGAAGGAAATAGGGGCTCTGCTACTACTGTGATGACAAGTACTCCCCAGGACATAAATGCAAGGAACCAAAATTATTTGAAATTGGCGCTATTGAAAAAATCTTAGCTAATGAATCTCCATCCATTGAAGTGTCTGAGGAAGAATTCAGTGAACCCCAAACAGACCCAGAAAATGATCTCACAACAACACCAGATGAGAAGATTATATCACTACATTCTTTTCTCGAATTTATTTTCCCAAAATATCAAAGTATGAGGTTGTATTAAACATTGGCCAGTAGTGGTGTTGATTGATAGTGGCAACACTCATAAATTCATCCATAAGAGAGTAGAAGAAGTTGTTCATTTTTTTTTATAGGGAATAACTAATTTCCAAGTCCTTATCACTAATGGGGGGACCATGAAATGTGAAGTACACAGTGAAAATATCAAGCTTCAGATGGGGGATTATCACCTTAAACCCCACACGTTTCCCAATGAAATGGGTGGTTGTGATATTATCCTTGGTGCTAAATGGTTCCATACACTGGCTTTATCATAATGGATTTCTAGGAGTTATATATGATCTTTAAGGAGAACGTACACACTCATGCATTGAGGGGACTCTAGGTAGGTTCTCCTACTATCATCAACTTGCATCGAATGGAGACTCTTTGAGAAAGGGCCATCATGGGGTAGTAGGCCAATTTAATGACATCCAAGCCATTTAATGCAATCCTCCTCATATTCATCCTGATATGCAATAGGTATTAGATCGCCACCATTGAGTCTTTGAAAAATGTAAGGAGCCCCCGCCCTCTATGGGTGAAAAAGATCATAGCATCCCTTTGGTCCTGGGTATCTAGCTACCAAATTTACACACATATCAATATCCTTTTGCACAAAATAAAAATTGAAAAATGATCAACAACTCATTGAAGTCAGTGTTATTCTTCTTAGCACCAACCCTTATTCATCTCTAGTAATCATGGTTCTAAACAAAGATGGAGAATGGCGTATGTGTCCCAACTTCAGCGCCCTTAACAAGCTCACAACTGAGGATATATTTCCTATTACAGTAGTTAATGATCTGCATGATGAACTGTATGGTGCTAAATTTGTTACCAAGCTAGACCTCCACTCAGGCTATTGCCAAATACACATGAAGGAAGTTTACATTCCTAGGACAACCTTCCAAACACATGAAGGGCATTATGAATTCATGGTCATGCCATTTGGTCTTTATAATGCTTTGTCCACTTTTGAAAGCCACATGAATCAACTTCTGAAACCAAATCTCATAAAATTCGGCCTGGTGATTTTTAATGACATTCTCATCTACAACATAACATGGTACAAACACCTTCAGCATGTTGACCAAATATTGCAATTGCTCCAAAATAACAATTTTTTTGTCAAATTATCCAAGTGCTCCATTGGCATGGAAGAAGTAGATTATTTGGAACACACTGTGGGTTGTGATAGAGTGAGGGTTGATCCAAAAATGATTTACACAATGCAAGATTGGCCCCAACCAAAAACATTGAAGAGTTTGCGTGGACTCTTGGGTGTCACGTGCTACTATCACAAATTTTTCTGCAATTATGGACACATTTGTAGACCCTTCAATAATATTTTCAAGAAAAAATCATTTCTATGGACTCACATATCTCAACAGGCCTTCTTTGCTCTCAAATAGGCCATGTGCTCCACTCTAATAATGGCCTTAACAAGCTTCATAGAATATTTCTGGACTGAATGTTATGCTTCAGGTATGGGAATTGGCGCACTATTAATGCAGGAAAGTATACCATTGGCTTTCACCAGTCAATAACTCTGTGGAAAACATATGGGCCAATATACATATGAGAAAGAAATGGTGGAAATCTTAAAAGCAATAAACACTTGGTGAACATACCTATTGGGGCATTGTTTCAAAAATTGCACTGACCATCATAGCCTAAAATATTTTCTAGAGAAGCATCTATCACCACCACAACAAAATAAAAGGCTTGCAATAATGTTGGGATATGATTAAGAGATAATTTAGAGGAAGGGGTGTGACAATATAGTGGCTTATTACTTATCGCATCAGTTTGAAGACGAGGGCACCCTATTACCCCTATCTACCCATACCATGTTTTATTGATGAAGGCTATCATGAATTTTCATTCCATGCTTATCTGTCACAACTCATTAACAAATTACAAGTAGATCGTAATTCCTAAGAGGAGTCCTCTTGGAAGGATGAGGTTCTTTGTTATAAGGATAGGGTGGTGTTGGCCCCTACCTCCATCCTTAAGCCAAACATATTGGAAGAGTTGCATTCCTCTACCATTCCTATACACTCAGGATTTTAGAAGACTTATGCATACGCATGCTGCTCTTTCCTCTCGACCGACATGAAGTATGACATTCTTACTTTTGCAACTAAATGCGAAGTATGATAGCATAACGAAGGGGAAATGATCAAGCTATCAAGCACCTTGCAAACCTTTCCATTCCCTGCTTCCATCAAGACAGTTGTTTCCATTGATTTCGGTACAGGTCTCCCAAATTCAGGAAACAAGTCTGTCATCATGGTGGTTGTTGACATACTTTCTAAATATTCTCATTTTTGCACTTGCTCAAACCCATTTATGTTATGAAACCATCTCACCAAAATATAGAAAAGAAATATCAACTCCTTAGAAATAATCCTGTTTAAGGGGCAACCTCCTTTACATTACATAAATGAACAATTATTGGTTTATTCAAATGATAAGACCTCCTTTCTATATATAGGAGTCTAAGGGGTCATAATATAATCAAAGCCGACATAACAATAATAATGTAAGGGATCAGCAATAACAATAGTGGGCTTCTATGGGGCACAAAAATAACAATATGGGTACTACATGGGCACAACAATATAATAAAGGGTTGCACTAATAACAATAACGGTTTACACTAGTAGTATAGGGACCTAACATTCCCCTCTCCTTCAAAAAGTGTTGTTGTTAACAATTGAGTAGTTTTGGATGATTCTGTATAAAATTATCATCCTTCCATGTGGAATCTTTAATGTCTAAGTTTTCCCACTCAATGAAATACTCTGAAATTGATCGATTTCATAGCTATCAATTTCTTAGTTCTGTGATTGCTTCAGGTTCCAATATGATTTTTCCTTCCTTGTTGAGTTCTGGCAATATTATTTGAACTGGGATCTGCTGCAACTTTTGAATGACTTCTCACCCTGCTTCGTCATTCTTCCCTTCATCCCTTGCTTCATTTATCGAATTTGGTTGGATAATTATACCAACCTCTAGCATTTCGGCAACCATATGTTCAATTTCACTCCTTTGGGAATATGGATATCTGTAAGGCCTGATGTTTGGAGGAACACTTCCTCGAATCGAATGAATAGAATGATTATGATCACAATATGTGGGAGGCCTTTGGGAGTCTAAAATACCTTGGAATGATTGTCCAAGACTCACCTTAGACAAGAAACATCAATGGGTACAATGGTTTCCTTTACCTGAATGGTAGGATAATACTAACTATCATGAAGCCATGAAGACAACACCCTATGAGGCTATGTATGGATAAATACCACCTTCATCAACTTCTTATATTTTTCAATCTTCCAAAGTATAGTTATTTGATCATTTCGTGTAGAATCGTGCCACCATGATCGCTCATGTAAAAGATAATCTACATCAAGCTCATAATGGAATGAAGCAACAAGATGACCAACACCATTTGGATAGGTCATTTCAAGTAGGCAATGAGGTGTTCTTGCGATTCCAACCTTATAAGCAGACATCTCTCAGAGAAAAGGGCTACCAAAAAATAGCCCCAAAATTCTATGGGCCTTATCAGGTACTTAATCATATAGGAGGAGTCACTTGCAAACTGGCCTTGTCGACTACTTCAAAAATCCACCTAGACTTCATATATCCTGCCTCAAGAAAGTTGTGGGGAACGATTTCAGGGTTCAAACTAGAATGCCAGAATTAGATGAGGAAGGTTCACTGTGGCCCCAACTTGAACATGTCCTCGATACTCATGAAATACATCTCCATGGTCACACAATCAAGGAAGTCATCATTGAGTGGAAATACACCTATCCAAAAGATCTAACATGTGAACCAAGCAATATCCTTCAGCGGTTTACGCAACTTCAATTTTGAGGACAAGGATTATTTTAATGGGGTAGGGCATGTTAGGGTTCAACCCTAACTCGCTTATGCATGTAATAAGGCTCGTTAGAGTCATAGTTAGTTAGTTGAGTTAATAAATACTATAAGCAGTTGTCCGCATTAATAATAATTGTAGGTGGTTGACCTACATTATAGAAAAGGGACAACAATTAGTTATAAATGGGACATAGTTAATAAATAAAGTGGTTAACTTGTGTTATGCAAAGGACCACTAATATTGGGGGTTTTGGATTTCATAAAGCTATAAATAGTCTTATAAACAAAGGGAAGAAACATCGACTCTTATTGTAATAAAGCTCTGCTCTATTGGAGGTTCCCCCTTGAAGAGGCAAGTGAACATTATATTTTACTTCTGAATAATAGAATATATTTGTAGCTTGTCCCATTTCATGTGATATTTTTGTGTTTCATTCTGTATTGTTTCTAATTTTTGGTATTGTAGTTTTCTCCTAGCTCAAGTGCATACCACAAGCACTAGGCTCTCAGTAGCTACTCCTATCTCCAACAAAAGTTTGAATTATAATGAGCTTTTTCGCTTGTTTATTTATACAATAAGTAGCTGACGGAAGCTCCCTTGAAAGGAGGATTGCTTCCCTACAAAATCTTGAAATTGGTGGATTTGGTTCCCTTAGATATTCACAAGTACTTGATTTCCTCACCTGTTAGTGAATTTGAGCTGTTGGAAAGGAATCTTCGATCTCAAGCTGAGTTGGAGAGTTAATGTAGTGGATAAGCCCCCTAATATTCTCTGTAGATGTCTCCAATCAACCCATGCATAGTAATTATATCTAAAAATCATTCTTTTTCCTACATATTAATCACAATAAGCCATGAAATATGAAAAGCACCCTTTAATCTTCCTTCTAAGCATACTTTGGTTAGAACTGCAAATTAATGTGAGAAAAGGAGAGTTTTAAGGGATGGAGGATAGAAAAATGTGCCTCAAAATATACCTAATGATGGAATCCATCACTTCTATTTTGGGAATGGGAGGATTTCCCCCCTGTGTCATGGGAACATAATGATTCTCCCCTAGTTCATTGGAATTTGAAGAAACGAGAAGAACCTGAAAGGTATAATGTTCACTCTCTATGAGGAAGGTGAGATCAACTAAAGGTGGAGTCGAGTCAACCATTTTCTCAACTGACGGTTGGTCAAGAACCAAATCATTCGATTAACTTTGAGAGAGAGTGCGATTTACTGGAGACAAATTCTGATCAATCGCTTCATCAACACGTGGAGGATTCAGGGAAAACTTCTTGTAGCTAGCTGGAAGGTTTTCCAACACTTTTGAAAATTTGTAAGGTTAAAAAGATGTAAGGTTTTTGAACACTAGAAGTTGCGGCTGAAAAGATATAAGGTTTTCCAACACTTTTGAGGCTTCATCCGTATAAGGACAAAGGTGAATATGATGATTCCCTTCACATATCCTACATGGAAACTTAATTTTACCGTTTTTCCCATGGACGTTACTATCACTACTTCATGGTTTGTCATCAACATGATCTCCAAAGGTTGATGACTAGGGCTAATGTGAGCCTATGGATCACACTTCTAATACTTGTGGAATACCAAGGAAATATCTAAGAAGGTGGTCACCGTTACATAATCAATAAGGGAATTTAACTTGGTGGCTATAATTGGAAGGATTCTCCATACTAATTTAGTTGGTAGAAATGGTTGCTTGGCTTCCCCCTTGATTTTTTATCTTCTTCGTCTTCTTAGCTTTTTGGATACTAAAATCAAGGCTTTCTCTAGATCAGGATGACGAAAGGGATGAATAAAGAATAAACAAAGGAGGAAAAGTGTAAAATTTAGGATCAACTTGAGGTTGATCTTGTTCATGTGGAGGAGAACTTGGTTGAGAAGAAGCTTGGACATTTCGAACAAAGGATGTCAAAAATAACCAAACTCACAAACTAACGGTAAATCTCGAAAGGGACAATGTTTCCATATAAGGAGCACCAATATTTCTAAAAGAAGGAAAAGCATCAGGATTCCTATCAGAGGAATTTCCTTAACTCGTGGACTTAGGAACTACTACCATTAGTCTCAACCTAAGATCTACTAAGGAGTCATTCCACAGTGAGGATGTTGTTCCACAATCAATTAATTGACTTTAGAAACTAAAGACATAAAATAAAACAAATGGGTAACTAGGTAGATAAGGATTACCAAGTCACTATGAACTGCAATATACTACCTTGGTAAACCAAGGATTTAAGTATGTGCATAAAATCTCCCTGAATTTCCTATTCCATGTATCACAGTGTACAAGGTTACCGACTTGGTTACCTAAGGTGGGATAGCAACCCAGTGGGAGCTTCCAAAATATACCCGGAGGTACGTGGAAGTGTAATCCATTGTAGTGTTGTCTAATGCATAACCGTATGATGAGAGAGTTCCCCTATACTTTTCATGCATGGAGTGCCATCTAATATACCTAAAGGTATGTGGAGAACGATCTGATACACTTACATACGTGGAATATGATATCACCCGTAGAATTCAACGCTAGAAAAAAAACAATAGATCCTACACTTAAAGATGTGAGAACACATCTCTAGCCTAAACCTCTAGATGGTTGTGTTAATGTTTCAAATTCTCCTTAAGATTGGTTCATGAAATTTTAAATTTTATCTTCAATTAAGTTTCAGTTTTTAAGGCTCACCACAAATTTCACCCGAATATCCTAAAATGCAATCTAGCATGATAAAATGAAATATTATTTTTTCAATGAAATATTGTTTTTTTCAATGAAAATTTTTGTACGGAAGGGAAGAAACAAAGAGTAATACAACATGTAAAATCCAACAAACAAAATTTGTTAAGTAAATATCCCAAATGCAACTGTTCCAATTATCAATTTCACACAAAACCCTAAATGCAATGCAAAATGAAAAAGATGATATCTTTCTATTCAATCCTCTTAATATTCAAATGAAATTACAACTAAGATGTTAAATTATTTATGAGAGAAACCACATAGAATGATGACTATAATATCAATTTCTTCAAGCAAAAGTTTACAAAATACATAATTGAGAATAAAAAAGAAAAATCCAAACAAAATCTTTTCAAAGTCTAATAAACCCTAAAGCAAAGAAGGTGAGGCTTTTTAGAGATAAAGGCAAATAAAGATAGAAGGAAAACAAGATGGAACAAATAAAATTAGAGAGAAAGGAAAGAAAATAATATTTTTTCATCTTAGAGGAATCAATGCAGGTGAAGAACATGCACTAGTTCTTTCCAATGCATGTACAGAGAAGGAGACAGTGCACTGACATGCTCTGTCTCCATACTAGAGGGTGCATTGAGGCAGATTTAGCCAAATCATGAAATAAAAAACCAAGCAAGCTCAGAGAAGGTGTTTTGCTAAGGTCAATCAATCGCTGAATGAGTAAATCAAGGTCACATGAAGAGGTGAAAAGGGTGTCAAGATCAAGGAAACAATTAAGGGAAGAATCAATCCCCAATATGGTCGCAAATTTAATATGCGAAATTTTCATGATTGCGGGAAAATGTGAATTCCCTAGGTCTATTGGTCTAACCTAGAACAACAGAAGACAAAATGCATGAATTTTTCCTTAAATAAATTAGAGAATTGATAAGAAGCCTACATGGAATCAAGAGCAAGATTTCCTTTCCTCCTCGTTTGCAAGCTCCAGTTGCAGCTCCAAGTGGTATAATTAGAACCTACATACATGACTAAAAGAAGAAAAGGATCCACAACATCCATGCAACATAATCTAAAATCTTTGTTCAATGAATCAACATAGTATTGAAATACATGAATGAAAACATAACACAACAAATATAGGAAAACAAGATACTCTCTGTATTGATAGAATAGGGGGAGTTTAGAGCCATAAATAATATTTGACTTTATAGATGTCTCCCCAAGTTGACTTGTCCCTCCTTGTCACAAAGCACACCTCAATATCCACCCTAATGCATGAATATGATGACCATGTAGGTTCAAGGTAGTGGCATAAGGGCACTATCAATATCCAAAAGCCAACCCACACCTAATGGGAGGCAGTAAATTTATAGGAGGAGTGTAGTAGCTTAGGAATTCTTATCCAGTTACCAATCTAGTTTTGAGATCCACTTAAGAGGGGAAGATGAGTGCAAGGGATAAGAGATAAGGTCTCCAAGATAGGATTTGAGCTCTCTATCCATGGTAAATAGTTAAAACTACCTTGGAATCTTTTGGAAGAGGAAGCTTCTTAAATATTTTGTACTTTTCCTGAATTTCTAGAATCAATGCACTTACAGAAGGGAGCAACATTTGTTGACCAGCGCAGGTGGACAAGCATGCAATATGTGCTGAACTTAGGGGAATAAGGACGCAAGTTATGTTGGTAAAGGCAATGTTTTTGAGAAATTTGTCCCAAAAAATCAGACTTTTTGGAGAGATCATGGTTAGGGATTTATGAAGGGATGATGACAAAGTGTTCATGGATATTGATTGATGTTGTTTTCAGGCCTATTAATCAGATGTGAAAAAATTCCATGTACCAATATTCCTTAGGAGGACCATTTTAAGCCTCAAAATTTCTCTAATGTTTGTAATGAAATAATATCATCAAGATTGTGAGAATTTGGATCCAGCTTGGATTCTTTTTAGGATAGTTTAATTTCCCAGAAAGTAAATTCCATAATCAACTTCTCCCAATAAACTTGAATTGCATAACTCGAAAAGAACAAACCTCACCCAAATAAATCATGGTATTAAGAATAGAATAAATTTTCATTAGCTCAACAACTCTCATTCAACAGGAATGGACGAGAGACACATGCTCACTGGTTCACACTCCATACTCAAATCTTATGCATGTTTTTGCGACACATACTTATATTACTTAATACCAAAGTGCCAACAACTTTATTTTAATTGAAAATGTATGGAATCTTATCTATATAGAAAACAAAAGTGCACAATGAGAGATTTGAGCATAAGGGACCCCACAAGAACAACCTCATCCTTTATCTCAGAGTGTCGATTAAATCCATTGGCCTCATGATTGATATGTAAAAAATAGGGCTTTAGTTACATTAATGAAATCAAGACCTCTAGTATGATTGCGTTCCAAATTGTAGAAGACTATAACTATCAAGTTAATAATATATTCTCACATATGTATTAATTTTTATCAAATTGTTTTATTAGATTACAAGATCTTGTGAAAATTGCTAATCCCCATGAAGATTGGCAAATTCTCAAGGTGAGTGAATTTTAGGGGAAACATGGTACAAATGTCAGGAATGCTTAAATAAGACATATATATTTTTAAACCAATTGAATGCTAGCATTTTTTTTAATTAAAATTATAAATACTTTAATTATCTATAAAGTTAAACATTATAACTTGTTATGGTGAATGCAAAAGTAATAGTGGTCAATATGAATATTGATTGCTAGAGTCCTACATGGGCAAGGACTAGTAACTATTTAATATAATAGTTATTAATTCTAAAATTCACATGTGAATTGAATGATTTTTTTGACATTTGATTTATAAATCGATTTTATTTTTCTCTAGTGAATTGAATGATTTTTTTGAAATTTGATTTATAAATCTTATATTAAAAGTAACTACTCATTATTGCTAATAAATAAAACATTAATTTAATCTAATGCATATATAAAATATTTACATAGTAAAGGGTATCTGGATATAAATTCAAAGAAATGCTTTTTAAAATTTATCGTTTAGAGTATAAAATTTGAAAAAAAAAAAACTGCATCCGTCTCATTCCTTGGTAAATCGCAATGAATAAGTAGCGACAACGTGTAATTTTTCATTATTTAAAATGTATTTTTAAATGCTTAATTAAACTTATAAATTCAAAAAATATTTATTGGTTTTCATGAAGTATTAGAAAAAAAATATGGATCAAAATGTAAAATAGTGAAACGACATCAAATGCATTAACCATAAAATCTAACCTTACATATGATTATACATATAATTAAATCTACAATACCATCCAAAAAATTTGAAAAAAATGGTTTTCAAAAAACCCATGCAATTGGAGACCATGTCGATCGAGTTTAGTGTTCCATTATTATCTAGTGATTAGTGCATGAAGAACGTAATATTAATAAATATTAAGCACATTGAGAGATATACAATAATATATGTTGAAACATTGTACACAATATTTATTAAAACATTACAGATGCAGATTACTATGTGTAATTTTAATGTTACATCATCATACATATTGAAACATTACACACGATATTTATTTAAACATTACAGATGCAGATTACTATGTGTAATTTTAATGTTCCATCATCATACATGCAGCAACAACAATTTAATAGATATATTTAAATGTCATGGAAGTCCAACTAAGGAAGAGGAGAACTTGCAGTCTTGACAAGTGTAGCAACAATTTCCATGATTGTCACAACCATAATAATTATATTATCTTAGGCACTGCTATTAGGTCAACACTTTGTAACTGTTGGAGCAAACAACATCCAGCTTAAATTAAATAAGCATACACAGCACACAAAAAATCATAAAAAATAACACAAATATTTTAACGTGGTTCACCCAACCAATCTGGGCTACATCCACCAAACAGAGGCATCGACAATCTTATTATTCAACAGGAGATTACAACAATTTAGTTCCCCACACACTCTCAGCTATGCTCTACTCAAATATCCTCTATGGGCTTACATTTTTATAGCTGGGAGTATAAAACTGAATCATAAATTCTCTCACAACAAATATAGGATGCAATAACTCCTCCTCAAGAATAAATGGAGCTAATTTAGCAACAAATCCTATTGTTGTCATATACATGATATTTTTGCCAAATTTAATGAACAGAAAATCTCAACAATCTCCACCTTGACAAAAATTAGCCTGATACCCTGTTCCTTTATTATTTTATCTTTTCTGCAAGCCAAGAGAAGCCAGACACCAACATAGCTTCTCTAACAAAACTGGTTTCGTGAACATGTATGCATAGTTCTCCTTTGTATGCACTTTTTCTAGAGAGACACCCCTTTCAGTGATAACCTGTCTTACAAAATGGTACTTGATAGGTATATGCTTTGATTTACTATGATAGGCTGGATTCTTAGCCAAATGAATTGCACTTTGAATATCACAAAATAACTTGATTTTGTCCTGTAACCTACCAAACTCACCAAACAAACCTTTCAACCAAATCGCTTCTTTGCAAGCATGTGAAGCAACTATATATTCTGCTTTAGTAGCGGATAAAGTAACAATGTTATGTAGCTTTGACATCCAGCTAATAGCTCCACTTGCAAGAGTAAATACATATCCTGATGTTGACCTTCTCTTATCCAAATCACCTGCAAAATTAGAATCAACATATCCACAAACAAATTCACTACTCCTGTTATAAATGATACAATAATCACTTGTGCCTCTGAAATATCGAAGCACCCATTTCACTGCTGACCAGTGTTCTTTTCCTGGGTTTGCTATATACCTGCTGACAACCCCAACTGCATGTGAAATATCTGGTCGAGTACAAACCATCGCATACATTAAACAACCTACTACATTGGCATACGGAATTCAAGACATATATTTTTTTTCTTCATTTGTATTAGGACATAAACTAGAAGAAAGCTTAAAATGGGAAGCTAAAGGGACTGACACAGGCTTAACATTGTTCATACCAAACCTCAAGAGTATTTTCTCAATATACTTCTATTGTGATAGCCACAACTTACCATTGCTTCTGTCTCTAAAAATCTCCATGCCCAAAATCTGTCTTGCTGCTCCTAGATCTTTCATATCAAATGTCCTTTCCATCTGCGCCTTTAACCTATTGATCTCTATTATGCTTTTGCTTGCTAAAAGCATATCATCAACATACAACACTAAGATAATGAACATGCCATTACTTAATTTCTTAAAGTAAACACAATGATCGTATTCACTTCTTATATAATTTTGACTCATCATGAAAGAATCAAATTTCTTGTACCATTGTCCAGGCGACTACTTCAGACCATACAATGATTTCTTGAGCCTGCAGACAAATGTTTTGTTGCGATTTTGAACAAACCCTTCTGGTTGTTCCATGTAAATCTCCTCATCTAAATCGTCATGTAAAAAGGTAGTTTTAACATCTAGTTGTTGTAATTCTAAATCAAGTAAAGCAACTAATGCTAATACAATTCGAATTGAAACAATTTTTACAACTGGTGAAAATATTTCATGAAAATCAATGCCTGCTTTCTGAGAAAAACCTTTTGCGACCAGCCTTGCTTTGTATCTGTCCTCTGTATCCTCAACACCCCTTTTCAATTTGTAAACCCATTTACATCCCACAGTTTTTCTGTCTTTAGGAAGTTCTACCAGATCCCATGTGCCATTCTTGACTAATGCCATCATCTCGTCCTTCATAGCTTCTTTCCACTTTTCACTTTTAGAACCTTCTACAGGTTCCTGATAGCATAAAGGTTCATCATCATTAGCGGTTAAAGCAATTCAAGTAACATAATAATCATACCTTTTAGGAGGACGTTTGATTCTTGTGGACCTCCTTAAAGATGTTTCTGGTACTTCCAAAATTTGTGGATTATTATCTGTAGGAACTTCTTCATGATCTGCATCTGAAACATGTTCATGATCTGCATCTGAAACATGTTCATGATCTGCATCTGAAACTTGTTCACGACTTGCATCTGAAACTTGTTCATCTTGACTATCATCAATATTTGCACTGGTTTCAAATTGAATGTGTTGAAGCTTAGATACATTATCCTGTTTCAATCTATCATTTACATCAGGATTTTCAAGTGAAGATTCATTAAATTTAACATCTCTGTTAATGATGATCTTGTGAGTAGTAGGATCCCACAATTGTATCCCTTAGTCCCACCACCATATCCAACAAAGATATATCTTTTTGATTTAGGATCTAATTTAGAACGCTGATGTTTCGGAACTAGAGCATATACATCACAACCAAAAACTTATAGTTTAGAATAATCACAAGGATGACCTTTCCATACCTCTTGAGGAATTTTACATCCTATTGCAGTTGATGGTGATCGATTTATCAAATAGCAAGCTGTAGAAACTGCTTCTGTCCACAATTCCTTCTGCAAATTGGTGTTACTTAGCATACTTCTTGCTCTCTCTAAAAGAGTCATGTTCATGTGTTCAACAACTCCATTTTGTTGAGGAGTATATACAGTGGTCTTATGTCTTTCGATCCCAGTGTCCTTGCAACAATTATCAAATTCCTTTGAAGTAAACTCACCACCATTGTCAGTTCTTAAACATTTAATGGTTCTTCCAGTGATGTTTTCAACTAATGCTCTAAACTATTTGAAAACTGTAAATACATCAGACTTCTTCTTTAACATTTAGACCCACACTTTTCTAGAGAAATCGTCAATAAAAGATACAAAATATGATGATCCTTCATATGAGGTTGTAGGAGATGGACCCCAAACATCGAAATGGATATAATCAAGGATTCCCTTACTAGTATGTTTTCCAGTTTTAAACTTATGCTTGCTTTGTTTCCCAAATAGACAATGTTTGCAGAAATCTAATTTAACAGACTTTAAATTAGGAAGTAACTTACGATCAGATAAAATATTTAAACCTCTTTCGCTCATATGGCCCAACCTTTGATGCCAGAAATGAATAGAATTACTGTCATTTTCAGATATTGTAGAAACATGATCTGACTATGTTCTTCCTTCTATCTGAAAAAGATTTCCAACCTTCTTTGTTTTCCTTACTAGTAAAATTCCTTTATAAAATTTCATTACTCCACCTTGAATAAAAGTTTTATATCCATTAGTGTCTAGTACTCCTAGCGAAATGAGGTTTTTTCTTAGTTCAGGTACATGCCTTACATCAGTTAGAATTTTATTTGTCCCATCAAAAATTTTAAGCTGGATGCTTCCAATTCCCACAATGTTACATCTGACATCATTTCCCATGTAAATGACTCCATCATTGATTGATTTATAAGTTTTGAACCATTCTCTATGAATGCACATGTGATTTGATGCACCAGAATCTAACAACCAATGTTGATCATGATTAGACAAATTAACTGATAACACTTCATCACTTATACCTGAAATGGATGCCGAACCTGTATCTGTCGTGTTTGCTTCTTTCTTCTCTGTCAAAGAGTCTTCTTTTGATGTTTGTTGTCTCTTCCAACAGTCCTTCTTCAAATGTCCCGATTTTCCACAAAACCAGCACTTTACCCTACTCTTCTTCCCTTTCAATTTTGAACGGGAGTCGTTGTGTTTACTAAAGTGTCTTTCTTTAGAACGACCTCTGACCATCATTGCTTCTGATGTAGAGGTTTCTAAATTTGACCTCTCCCTTGTCTCTTCGGAAAACAAAGCTCCAACAACATCATCAAATTAAAGGGTTTCTGATGAACTAAGACTTATAGAAGTAACAAAATGATCCCATGACTCGGGCAACAAGCATAATAAAGTTATGGATTTATCTTCTGATTCAAATTTTACTTCTATACTTTCTAAATACACTAGGAGAGTATTAAAGGTATTAAAATGATCAGTAATAGATGTACCTTCCTTCATGCGCAAACTGTACAACTGTCACTTCAGAAGAATCCTATTGGTTAAGGATTTTGTCATGTACAACTTCTCAAGCTTTGTCCACAAACCAACAGCAGTTTTCTCTGACACGATGTTAAACAAAACATCATCCGCCAAACACAGTCGAATATCGCTCAGTGCTCTTTCATCCAAGTCACTCCATTCATCATCTGTCATGGTGTAAGGCTGTTTGGCTTTTTCCAACAAAGCCTTCGCCACGCCTTGTTGCACGAGTAGATCATACATCTTCACTTTCCAGATCTCAAAGTTGTTTTTGCCATTGAACTTCACAATCTCAAAACGAGCACTTTGAGTTTTTGCCATGTTGTAACACACAAAATCTCCAATTCCAACTTTTTAATAAATGAAGTTTTTATTTAAAATGCCTTTACCTTATAATAAAATGCCTCTGTCGTACCATGTCATGGCATATTACAATTTCAAAAAAAAAATGCAGTTTTTCCAAAGAGAAAGAGGCTTGGCACTCCTCGATGGCAGAAGATCCACGCCACAAACAGAATCGACGTGAGTCACGAAATTGGCGCGCTTAATCCTTGCGTTTTCGTGCCAATACCGATTTCTGGCGCACTGGCGCGATTATAACGCTCAAAACCACGCCAATTGGCACGATTGTTCCTTAATGAACCGCGCCAACCCTTCTTTCGGCTCAAAAATGGCGCGACCGTTCACGATGAAACCACGCCAACTCTATCTTCTGTCTCTGTCACACGTACCAGCTCCACAACATTGCTCTGATACTAATTGTTGGAACAAACAACGCACAACAGAAATTAAATAGCATACACAACACACACAAAATCTTAAAATAACACAGATTTTTAACGTGGTTCACCCAACCAATCTAGGCTACAACCACCAAACAGAGGCATCGACAATCTTATTATTCAACAAGAGATTACAACAATTTATTTCCTCACATACTCTCAGCTCTGCTCTACTCAGATATCCTCTATGGGCTTACATTTTTATAGCTGGGAGTAGAAAACTGAATCATAAATTCTCTCACAACAAATATAGGATGCAATAACTCCTTGTGAAGAATAAATGGAGCTAATTTAGCAACAAATCCTATTGTTATCACATACATGAAATTTTTGCCAAATTTAATGAACAGAGAATCTCAACACAGTGGTGATTTTCCGTGAAACAAAACGTTTGCTTCTTAACTAACGAAGGCTATGTTACCTTTTACAAAACACCCATCTTAATAAATTTTCTATTTTGAAGTTAACGCCGAATAAACTTAAATAACGATTTGCTAACTCAATGAAAATACCATTGTTTATTAATTGACCATTATCGGTACAAGATATCATCAAAAGTCACGATGAACCGTTACAATCCCAATGACAATGAGAAGGGGTAAAACTAAAATCTCAAAGTATTTATTTATCGAGTTGTTTTTAATGAAAGTTTAAAAAAAAAATTGGTTTTTTCAGTTTAATTTCCTTAAAATTTGACCAAAAATTTATTAAAATCATAAGTAACCTTCTTTTATTTATTTTTAACCTCTGTTAATTGAATATTTCTTTGCATTCCTATTTGAATGCGTAGTCTTCCCTACGATTTTTATATTATATGTGCTTTTAACCAGTAAAATTGATAATATAACAGGGAAATGAAATTAATTGCTTCATTAGATTTTACCATCTAAATAAATTCAACATTCAAAGAATGCAATTATATTCGAAGTCATAAAACATGAAAATTGTTTCTCTTGGTAATATTACTTTGCTTGCAAGGATGGCGTGTAGTTTGTTGTGTTACTGAAAACGATGGACTTGGGATTTGGGATCTCTTGATAAGTATATATTAGAAAATGATTTTTTTTATTATATATATATTTTTAGTATAATTTGATTTTTTATTATATTTATATTTTTATGATAATTTTTTGGGAAATTTTTTAGAAGAGTAGAGTTAAGTAAGACTACTTCGCTTATAAAATAATGGTTGTGTTTTTTATTTTAATGATTTTGGTTTTTATTTTAATGGTTTTTTTTATACCATAATTGTTTATTCATTTTAATGGTTTTTTCATAATCATTTTAATAAAATATTTATGATTTTTTTTATGTGTAATAATGGAGTGAAAACATGAATAGGTGCTACTTTTTGTCTCTTTTCCTTTTATGATTTTTTTTTTAATTTTTTTTTTAATATAATAGTTGTTTCATTTTAATGGTTTTTTACATAATCATTTTAATACAATATTTGTAATATATTCTCTTAATTTATGTGTAATCATGTAGTGAAAGCATGAAAATGTGTTACGTTTTTGGGCCAGTAATGAGATTTTAGGTTTTTGTCTTTTATGATATTGTAGTCCTCAAAAATTATATAAGCATTGTAAATTTTGATTTAGAGTAAAAAAGACAATATGTGGAGAATTATGTTGTTGTCTTAATGATATCTTTTGAAAAAAATTACTGTCTTATAATCTCTCAATTTTCCATTAAATGTTATATATGTCTTTGCTATTTTTTGCAAAACTTAAGAGGTATCTTCACATAACTTAGTCTAAAATGTGTAATTTTTTAATATATATATATATATATATAAGGAGAGAATGAGTATTCATTCTCGAATCTAAAATGGTCAACTTAACTACTTAAGCATAAATTCTTTTTGGAGTCGACCAGGGTACAAAATGGAAGAGCAGCTAAAGCTAAAACTTTATTTTAGGCCCTGATGTAGCCCTTAAAACGCTCGTGTGTAAGAAATCCTCAAACCCTGGATAGAGCCCTAGAGCTATCATAATTATCTAAAAAAAAGCATATCAATACTTGTCTTTAAATGAATTATAAAATTTATTTATTCCACAAAATTATTTTATGGTTTTGTTATGTTTTTATTATTTTAAAAATATATATTTGAAGCCTGGTTTTGTTATGTTCTTATTTATTTTAAAAATATATATTTGAAGATAGTCAATAAAACCTGGTTTTCCCTACGGCAGGGTTGAGAATCAATCTAAGATTGTAATTACTCTTCTTTTTGGGGATAATAGAGATGGTAACTCCCCAGCTTACAAAAAAAAAAAATCTTTCTAATAATAAAATTATTAAAAAAAAAAAAAAAAAAAAAACCATTTAAAATTTATTACTAAAAGTGTTTAAAATGTGTCTAAAAGAAAAACACGATAAAAATAACTAAAATTAAAATATTTACATTAAAAAAAACTCCGTTTATATTCTTTAGGAAACCATCCATAAAGAAAATAGTAAAATATCCCGTTATAATCTTTACACAGAAAAACATAGAGAAAAATCTAAAATATAGAAAAGGTTATGGATGGCAGCAATGGAGGATTGACTTGTAATTTCTAGCAACGAGCTTGAAGGTGTATCCATTGAAAAACAAATCGTGAAGTAATAAAATGTAAATGTTTGAAAAATCAAACTTCTTCATAATTTATTTAAAGCCTAATCATAAAATCTAACTGTTTTGAAAATTGAACGTCTTTCTAATTTATTTTTACTCATATAGAAACAAATAGTTCATTCGGGGGTCTTCATCCTTATCCTTCGAAGTAATTGGCGTACCTTCACAACCGGATCCCGCCGGCAACCGTTATCATGCTCTTCAGAGAGTCTTCATCCTTATCCTTCGAAGTAATTGGCGTACCTTCACCAACCGGATCCCACCGGCAACCGTTATCATGCTCTTCAAAGAGTTTATAATGTTTTCGGTTCAACAATCTGAGAATAAAACAACCCTGCATGGCGTATGACATACTTGTCGAATGAAGTCGTCTATGATAACTGGGATCAAAGCAAATTGGTTTGGTTGGAGTGAATTATTGAAAGTTAATAATAATCAGATTAGCACCAGGATTATTAGAAAATGATATATGTAAAATGATTTAGCGTAGAATTTGAAGAAAGGTTATATTTTAAGAAATTTGAATTTTCTTAATACTTGATAAATTGAAAATGTATACATAAAATAATATTATCTTGTATTTTTTTCACACTAGACTAGAAAGCATTTATCAACAGAATAATGATGATGATGGATGATGATTAACGACTACTAAAACCAATGTGGTCTATCGGACCTCAAGAAAAGATAGTCTAATTGTCCTTCTTCAAAATCTTGGTTATGTGATCAAGGAGCACAGAAAGAAGCGTTCCAAGATCAATAGTTGGTCTAGCTTAATAAGTCAAGAAGATTGGAGGTATGGCTGATGATAAGGAAATGAGAGCAGATGTGAGCAAGAGCCGAGTAGTCTAAAAGGAAGTGTTTTTCATCTTCCACCTTCTTAGTATCACAAATTTGACAAATTCTATCATTTCAGGGAGTCTTGGGAGTGGACCGCCATCTAGTCTCACTCCGAAACTCACGAGAGTTAGCTCTAATCCTAGCAATGTTCGTTTTCTTCTTAGTGTTAGTCAACATAGAAAGATAATTATGGTTATCAAGGGTGGGGTTAATCACCTCCTTATAGTACCTTGGCTTCCTTTTACCCTCCAAATCCTTAGTGTCCCACATATTGTCCTTAAAATTGGAGGTAATAGTATCTTTGATAGTGTCCTTGCTTCCCATGATGATCTCCTCCTTAATCCCCAAAAGGTTGAGCCAAGACTGAGCATCTTGATGTCACCCGCATTTGAGGCATAGGTGGGGGTTTTGACTAAAGTTAGAAGTAATTTTTGGGAGCCTCATGGATTCCATATTGTGAAGCTTCTTCTTATACATCAGATATCTAAACATAGTCGCACTTTCAATGGGGGACATGCCGACTTCGATCAAGATGATAGGATAGGGAGTATTTCCCTTGATCTTGAGGGTATAGGTTCTGAATTTCTTTTGAATTATCTTAATCTTTCTCCAGGACTCCCTAGATATACTGCACCCCCAAACTTCACATTCATATAAGATAACAAAGGTGACGAGAATCTCAAAGATGAACCTTTTTTTAATCCAAATGTACATCTCGGTTGACTTCAACTGTTTTCAAGCTCACAATAAGCTTTCCAACCTCCAATAATTATTTTCTCGATGTTGTAATTCCTCTTGAGATGATGAGGAAAGTCAATACCCAAATATTTATAAGAAAAAACCTGCTCCAGACAATGGTTATCATAGATGAAACTATAATGGGTAATCTTTTTTGATTTAATGATCATGACTTTAGTCTTGTCGGTATTAATAGTCACACCCCTCTTGGAGAAGTAGACATGAAGAGTCTTAAGCTGCTTGTCTAGGTCATCGTTACTCCTTGCAAGAAGAACAATATCATTAGCATAAAGGAGAAGAAGAATGATAATACCAACGAGCTTGGTGCCTTTGCAGCCCGTTGTTTCTAAACTCTCCTCTAATTTATCGATGTAAATACAAAAAGGAGTAGGGGAAGGGTACAACCTTGCTTAACCCCAATATTACATTTAATATCTTTAGAACATCCTTCATTGGTCTTAAGCTTGCCAATGTCAGTGTCATAGAGGCGATCACAACAATCCTCAGTTTAGGATGAACCATGATGTCTTGAAGCCTCTCCCAAAGCTTATCTCAGGGGATAGTGTTCAAATATTTTCTAAAGTCCACAAAACAATAGAAGATATCGGTCAGGGATACATCCACCAGGAGAGATAAGGCCAATTTATTCAGGAAGAAATCAGATGGAGGATTTGCCCTGGCTCTACCATCCCCCCCCCCCCCCCCCCCGCGATTCTGACACCCCCAAGGAAAAAATAAGATCTCCTCCGATTATAAGATTTGGGTGTGCCAAAAAAGATTTAGCGAAGAAAGGATTCCATAACCTCTCCCGATCCAAAATGGGTCCATAGATATTCATAATAAAAATAAGGATGCATAGCTCATTGGAGTATAGTTCCACAGCCAAGACATTTTCCAATCCCCAAGAGGAGATCTCTCGAAGAACCTTCGTGTTGAAACCCAGTGCCACCCCTCCCGAGCATCCATTTGCATCTAGAGCATGAAAACTCCAACCTGGCAGAAGCTTAGCGAGGCATCCTATTACTTCCTCCCCCTTCCCCAAAGTTTATTTAAGTAGAATGATATCAGGTTTGTTGGAACTAACAAGTTCCTTCAGAGCTAGCTTTTTGGGTAGACTAGCTAGACCCCTGCAGTTGTAGGATAAAATGATCATCAAATACTCTCAGGGGGTGGTCGCTCTGCTCTAAGCATCCCTGATAGAGACATCTGCTTCCCGTCATCTATACCAATAACAGCCTTCAACTGTGCCTTCGACAAGTTAGATTTCCTTCCTCTTAGCTTCCTCGGGCCTACTGACACCAGGTCCAACTCCAGGCCTCCAACAACAAACCCTTTCCCCTTTCGGTTGGCTAAATGTCTAAGGTTGTTGGGGGGTTCAGGGCTACAGACAATCAGAGGGGCAGAGGCGACAATATCCAAGGGAGGAGTGGACAACTTAGGAGAGGATGGAATGGCCATGATAACATTATCTACAGAGGCTTGACCCTTCCTCAAGTCTGGCAGGTCATTTAGGAACTGCTTGGAAGGACCAGGCTCATTGCAACATGACTGAGATAAAACAATAGAAGTGCATAAAGAAAAGGAAGGGGATAGAAGCATACCCACCTGAGACACCCCTGCCTTTTTAGAGACTGATGGGGGTCCCAGGAAGGTCATCAAGATGGAGATAGTCTCAATTGCTGTGAACGTCGGTTGTTCCTATTCTTCTTCCTCCACTTGCTCCGGGTCCGACCCATAAGCATTTGCCTTAGGATTGCTCTCCTTAATCTAAGCCTCTTCTTCTTGTGTGAAGACCTCCGAATTTGCCTCCTAATTTTTCGCACTAATCTTTTGTCTTTGGCAGCGACGATGTCCCAGAGGGCACCCCCGGGCTAGATGACTATATTTATGGCAACGATGGCATCTGAATAGAAGATTTTGATAATCTAGGGTCTATAAAAACTCTATATTTTGATACTTCAGATCCATAGCATCTGCCAAACCCTCTGTGGGGTTTAAACTTACCAGAATGCGAGCAATACTCCAATCATGTGTTTGTAAAAATGATCTATCGACGTCAAGAAACTTCCCCAGGGTATTGCCAATTGAAGTGAAGGCTGATTTAGTCTAGAATTGCACAGGGAGGCCGGGAAGTTTGACCCAGACCGAAGACTCCGCCATTTTTTCTTTCTGGGCATCAAATAGGGGCGTCCATCTTTTGAATAAAATCGGCCTCTTCCCAAAGCTCCAGTTCTTTTCCGACACCCATTCAACATGCTCCTTTTGCCCAAAACGAATGCTAAACCAACCTATGTCCAGAATCTTGATCCCTACTAGCTGACCCGGTGATTCTTTCCATTCCCACTGAGCCCAATCCTTTATGTAGTCTATCGAGAACTTTCATCCATGAACTCTGCCAACTAAAATAGTTTTCGAAGCTTCCATCACCTGATCTATACGAATATCCACTCCAAAACCGCAACTAGGGCGCTCCTCCTTTTTTCTGATAGGCTTGTTCTTCTTCCGCTTTCCACCCACAACCTCCTTCTTGCCTTCTCCCTCCCCTTGATTCTGGTTAACAGGAGCATCTACCTCTTCTTCCATAGGGGACTTAGGTCGCTTACGACCAGGGTCATTGTTGCCTTTAATCGCCTCCACAACCGTCCTTGTTACCCCAACACCAGAGGTTAGGACCAGTCCTCGCACTTGACCCTCCTCTCCGGATCCTTTCAGCTCCCCTCCTACCTCTTTGTTGGATGAAACCCTCATCTGGCTGTGGAGCAGCCCTTCCAAAATAGGGTTTTTTACACAGACCCTTTCTTGAGCGCAAAATGACCCCAAAAATGATGGGCTCCAGCCAAAGGCAGCCGAGCTGAAAGGTACCCTTGGCTCATCACTGGGTTTATGAATTCTGGAGAGTCGCCCCTTCCCTTCCCGCCGACAGAGCCTCTTCCTCTGTTAGGCCCTTCACCGAGAGTTTTTAACCCCACTAACCCTAGAAATCCAAAACTACTATCAACATCTTCAAGACCACCAGTTATAGGAGGGAAAAATGGAATACCTTGATTTGTAGAGGGAAAATGTTGTTGGGCCTCTTGGCACTCAAAACCCAGGTTCTCTCTGATGAAGTCACTGTGCACAGGTGCCTGAATCCCTTGGAGTCCACTTCTCCAACCTCCACTCTAGGTGCTTTGTAGCGTCTCCTCCAACAATGTCGCGTCGTTTACCAAACCCCTTCCTCCCATCGCCTCGTCAAGCGAAAGTGAGTTCGCTGCGCTATTCGGAAAGAAATGTTGCAGATTTTTCTTGGACACATCATGACCCCAACAAGTGAGAAGGTCTTCTAGCACTGGTTCAACGTTGACAAACTCATGTTCAAAACCCATCTCCCTTTTTTTACATCTTACAATTCATTCCCTAATCGATACTAGTGTTTCTTGAGAGACATTAAAGTGGTGTTCTTATGCAACTAGCATAAGTATTAGATTTGGCCACTTAACATTCAACATGAGTGAGAGCCAGCTCTAGGTCCTAGAGATGCCTCAAAATTGTTTATTATTAATAATAATTACAAAAAGATTTAATATATATGTTACACGTAAAGAAAATTGAATTTAACACTTGTAGACATAACCTTTTTTTAACTGAATTAAAAAGTAAAAAGAGCATAAATAGCTTTGAGATAAACCTCAACCATATATGTTTATTTTGTGGATATTCTAAAGAGGTTAAATTCCTACTATCCACATAATAATTATAATTTGAGTGGACTTAATGGTTAAACACACATGTTTCTTTGTAAGAGGTAACAACTTCAAATCTAAAGAGAGCATACGTATGTGAATTTTTAAGAATTTAGTAATCAAATACTTACACAAATACACTAATTTGATATTTGAGTTTTAGAACAACAAGGTAACAAATGTTCATTAATCATTAATTGTGATATAGCTAGTTTTAATTAATTTGAAATATAATTTTTTATTAAAATTTATTTTAAAAAATCAATTTTATCATTACAAATAAAAATATTTTCTTTGATTCTTTATATCATTTTTTTTTTTTTTAATGTTCTTTATCACTATTTAAACTTTTTTTATCATGTATAAAATTATTCATATTAAATATAAAAAATTACAATTTAAATCAATTTGATCCTTTGATAAATTTCTTTTTTTTGCTGAAGCAAGAGCCGAATCTTCTATACCATTAAAAAAGAAAATTAATTACATAAAGTACAAAGCTCAAAAGGACCTGTGGACCCCCGGCTGCACATTCCTCGAGGAGAAAACAAAATTTCAGGATTGTCACGTGAAAGAAAATAAAACATTTATGATCGAGAGCGAAGAGAAAGGGAACTAAATCTGACATGAAACCCGATGCTCGAGACATAAAAGCCCACTTGGGCACTGAAACTAAACTTGCTTTATACATCTTAACCGTTCGATCTGCTTTCCAGATCCTATGGTCTAGAAGGAAAGCATGGAACCAATCTACGCGGCTCTAAACCCCCGGACCCACCAAAAAGCATGATCAAACTCAACCGTCGATCCATCGTGATTGATCCAACGGACCAAGCCGATATCGCACGGGTTAAGTTGATCAGACAATAACGCGCAATGAGGGTGGTATTTGGCTCCCCCCCTGGCCACGTGTCACTAGCTGAATGGCATCACATCCAAAACTCCAAAACTGCTTCCCACTTAGAGCGTTTGTGATAAACCACAAATAGCTTCGAGAGCGGTAAAGTATCCAAAACATGAGTACCCAAGGTTTTACTCCCGTCGAAAAAATCCATAATCTGACCCCTCACACTTAACTGGCCAAGCCAAATCTCCCACCAGCACTCCATAGACTCGGTACTGCCGTGCCTTTTCCTTCTGTAGCTTCTGATTCCGAAAATATCTGGGATGGAGAGGCTGATGGTGAACTGCCTTCCACTAGTGGCCAAGTGAGAAAAAGGCCGTAACATCAAAAGAAGACCTACCATCTGGAATCAAATTCCATGGCTCTAATTTGAACCACCCTCCAATCTTCCTCTGCTTGGGCATGACAAGACTCCTTTAACTTGTCCTAAGGCATATCCTGCCACTCCATCCTGACCTTGCCCTTAGCATAGATTAGCCAGAATGTTTGCCAATTTATTGGTCGATCTTCGAACGTGATTAAAACTAATTGTGCGAAGGCATTGGAGATGAATCTGAATCCTTTGGAAGATCTGGATCGACCTCCAATGTTTGGAGACTTTTTCAGGGGCAGTGCCACGACTGATTCTCTTGACCAAATTAATAGTTAGTTCAGAGTCAGCTTCAACAATCACATTTTGGCAGTTATCCTACTTCATAAAATCCAGGCATTGTTCCATAGCCATGAGATCCACCATATTGTTAGTGGTTGTTCCTAAATGGCAGTGAAAGATTCCAAGAATACTGCCATTTTCATCCATTAACACCTCTCCAAAACCAGCAGTACCGGGGTTGCCATTTGACGCTCCATCAATATTGAATTTTAGAAAACCCTGTGGGCGAGGGTGCCAGATATCCTGTTCAGTGTCATTCTTCACAAACTTCCTTTCCAGGACCTGAGGGAAGAGCCCCTGCAAACCCATCTGACAAGGAACCCTCAAATCTGCAGCTTAGGGAGGGTTCTAAGGGAGGTGCCGAACAGAGGTGCCAACCGTTTCCTTGATCTGGTTGAAGATCTGCTCAAAAGGACGGGGGGGGGGCTTTTTTTATCTTTGAAGATTCTCTTGTTTCTTTCTTTCCAAACATTCCATATAATAAAACCTGGCATAAGAACCCAAGCAATGTTTAGAACTTCGTAATCCGAAAAATTACTTCTCCACTTGGTTAGGATGTTGATAATACTCCCATGGTCTCTATCTGTTTGCTGGAAAATGGCAGCAAAAGTATTCCATAACCAGGAGGTGAAACTGCAATTATTTAGAAGATGATCAGTAGTTTCCTCTTGTTCATCACATAGATAGCACCTGGAAGGCCCCATTACACCTCTCTTCCTGATGTTATCCCAGGTCAAAATTTTCTTATGATAAACCATCCACATGAAAAGTTTGATCTTCATATAGCCTTGATGCTCCCATAGCTTCAACTAGAACCTGTCCGAAGCTTGGGAGTCTAGCTCAAGGAGTAAGCGTTTTCCCTCCTTAAGATTAAAGGAACCCTCATTGTTGTTGCCCCATCTAAGTTGGTCATGCCCATCTGTGACTAAAATCCTCCTTTGTTCCATTAAATACCTAAGCTCATTTGCCTTTTCTTTCAAAGGGATGTCATCCCTATAATCCATTTGCCTCCAGGTTCTCCATTTTCCTGCATTATTGGTTTGATCCCAAAAATAGTTAGTCCTTTAGTATATGTCTCATTCTTGAGATTCATAATGTCCTCTATTAGCAGTATAGGTTCCTGTTGCCATTTGTCCTCCCAAAATAAGGCTAGATTTCATTCTCTGATTTCCTAGAAGCCATTTTTTTCTATTAATTCTATGTTCTCCCATGCATTGTTCCAAATATGAGAGCCTTTTATGGTTCCAGACATTCTGATGTGATCGCTTAATTGCCAAGTGTTGGCATATTTTCCTTTCCAAATATTCGCCCATTTTGCCTTTGGATCTTTGACCCATCACCACCATAATTTTGCCCCTAAAACCTTGCTAAGAGTCTCAGGATCATCTAGTCCAAGACCTCCATAGTTTTTAGGTTTCCAGATTTTATCCCAGGCCACCAAGGCCCATTTCTTTTTCCTTTCTGCCTCCTTACCCCAAAGAAAATCTCTTTGAATGGATCTGAAATGTTGCAAGACTCCTTTTGGAGCTGGGATGGCTGAAAGCATGAATACTGGGATAGCTTGGAGAACAACTTTTGTGAGGACCAAACGTCCAGCCAAATTTAAAGATCTTATAGTCCATTTCTTAACTTTGTCCTGCATTTTATTAATCACTGGCTCCCAAATGCTCTTGTGCAAAGGTTTAGCCGTAAGGCGCACTCCCAGATAGTTTGAAGGAAGGATATCTCTTTGAAAGCCCAAAATTCTGGAAATATTCCTTTGAATGGCTATATTAGTATTAAAGAAAAAAAAAATTGATTTGGAAAGATTGACTTCCATACCTGAAGCCATGGCAAAGTCGCACATGATTTGTTTGTAAGTAAGCGCTTCTTTGACTGTGGGTATTCCCTGTAGCATGGTATCATCCACAAATTGTTGGTGAGTCAAGGCTTGTCCATCATCAGAGAGATGGAGACCTTTAATCCGACCTGTTTCTTTTGCATGCTTGATAGACCTACCCAATCCTTCCATCATGAGGATGAAGAGAAAGGGAGAGAGTGGATCTCGTTGCCTGAGACCTCTAGAAGGCAAAAAAATCTCCGAGGGAGAGCCATTAACCAAAACTGAAAAGCTGGCAGAGGTCACCAGGGCCATGATCCATCTAAACAAGTTGTGCTCAAACCCAAAAGCGATAAGAACTTTCCTAATGTAGGTCTAATTTAGCTTATCATAAGCTTTAACTATGTCCAATTTCATAATCATACCTGACTTCCTATTGCTGGACAACGAGTGCACCACTTAATGAGCTTGAATGATATTATCAAGAAGTTGACTACCTTCAACATATCCATATTGTTCCACAGAAATAAGAGAAGGAAGGAGAGGTTTTAGTCTATTGGCCAAAACCTTGGATATAATATTATAAACGACATTGGACAAAGCTATGGGTCTAAACCTGTCAGGAGTTCGAGCCAAGTCTTGTTTAGGGATCAGGGAGATAAAGGAGGTATTGAGTGCCTTCAAAATAGTTTTATTCCTTCTGGAATCTTCTACTACATTTAGAATATCCTGTTTGACTATACTCCAACAGGCTTTAGAGAAGTCCACGTTGAAACCGTCAGGGCCGGGCGCCTTATCATTCTGCATTTCCTTAAGGACCTCACTGATCTCCTCTTCAGTTACTGGCCTATTAAGGTTGAAATTGTCCTCATTAGACACCAGCTTGGGAATATGTCTGGTAAGAACTCTGATGGACTATTCTCAGTTTGGAATGGTTTCCTTTGCTATATCGCTAAAGTGCTGAAGTAGCACAACTTCTATTTCTTCATGAGAATTAAGAACATTGCCACCCTTGTCCTTGATTGAAGAGATCTTGTTGTGAGCTTTGTTTACAATTGTGGATCTATGGAAAAATCTAGTATTTCTTTCACCCTCTTTTAGCCATTGAACTTGAGACTTTTGTCTCCAGAAGATTTCCTCTTGTTTGCATAAACCCTCCCAGTCTTGATGATATTTGGAAACCTGATTAGTTTTGTCTTTATCAAAGCCATCCGTGATAAGGGCTTGGTTTAGTACCTACATTTTGCCTTGAACAATTTTTTTAGCTTCAAAAATATTGTTGTATTCATTTATGTTCCAATCTTTAAGCCCGAGCTTGATGCGTTTTAGTCTTTTTTGAAGAAGGAACATTCTTAAGCCCTGAATGTTCAAATCTTCTGCCCACCCGGTGGAAATGTTGCTTATGAAATCTGGGTGGGAGAGCCATATGTTTTCAAATCTAAAAGGTCTATTCCTGGGGGTTTCAATGCCTTGAACCTCCAATTGAACTAGCTAGTGATCTGAGCCACCAAAGGGGAGAACTCTAGCTATCATTTCTTTGTCTATGAGCATAAGGTCCTCTAAGATTATGAATCTGTTTAATTTAGAAGCGACCTGAGAATCACCTCCTCTTCTGTTGTTCCAGGTAAGGAGACCATTACTTGTTACAATGTCCACTAACTTCATATTATCTATGAAGGTTTGAAAAGATAATGAATCTTTGCTTGTGATTCTGGTCCCTCCTTTCTTCTCCGAAAGTGATTTGATCATGTTGAAATCACCCCCCAAGATCCAAGGGAATTCTGCATGTCTTTTTCTGAGATCTTCCAGAGCATTTAGAAACCTGAGTTTGTCATCCAACCTTTGAGGACCATACACATTTTTAATTAGGTATGCTTCCTTGTCTCCCACAAGCTGAATGACCACTGATAAATAATCCCTAGATGTCTCTGCATCTATAATGCTAATTTTTTGGGGATTCCAAAGAGTGAGTATACCTCCTGCAGTATTCTCTTCTTTGAATTCCAGAAACTCAAATCGATTGAGCCATTTGCTATGGATTTCTTTTATTTTTTGAATGGAACATTTGGTTTCCTGGATGAAGATCACATCCGGAGCTACTTGCTTCATTCTATTACTCAGTATTCTTTGTTTTCTTTTACTACCTAGACCCCTAATATTCCAAGAAGTGAACTTCATAATTACAAATTTGTGAAAGAGTAGCTGGTTAGGTCTTTCATCTTACCGGAACCTATCATTAGCTTTCCACATTCCATAAGCAGCTCATTCTACTTTTTTTCTGCCTCTTTTCTTTCTTGGGTTTCTGAGTGCCAATCCTCGAGTGGTTTTCATCGTTTTCACACCCTCGTTGCTCTGCTTATCATTATTTATTTGTTTCTGCATCCCTATGATCTGGGTTTTCCATAAAAACAACTATTGCACTATGGTGAACTCCTTTGGGGATAAGGAATCTATGGCTTCCTTGGTTCCTTGATCCAAGAACCCTTCCAAATCTAGGTTCTCTTTCTCAAGTATTTCCTGTAGTTGTCGGTCCTCCATTTCCATCTAACTCTGGGTCATTTCATGGTCCATTTCCAACTCTGCTTCCTTCATTGTGGTCTCTTTCTGTTTAATACTTTCGTGTGCTGGATCACTATCTTTCTGTTTCCCCTCCTCCACTAGACTTCCTTCGTTTGTCTAGTCTACATTTGTAATCCCTTCTTCCTCTTCGAGGACTTGAAACCTGTTATGACTGGATTGTTGTTCTCTTGATTTTTGTGTCTTTGGCACCCTTTTGCTTCCTTTATCCTTATGAGCCACTTTGTGAAAGCTATCCTCATCTTTCCTTGTGTTAGTTTTATTCTTATTTTCCATTTTGCTAAGAGGGCAGTCTTTGTATAGGTGCCCATGCTCATGGCATTTGTGGCATCTGAATGGAATATGTTCATAGTCAACTGTTTGAACCCATTCCTCATCAAATACTTCTAGGATAACTTCATTCGGTAGTGCTCTCGAGAGATCCATCTCCACACATATTCTAGCAAAGGAAGTATACTTTCCCCTTCTGGTGGCCTCAGAAGCTTTGAAAAAACGTCCTAACTTATTTCCTATGGAAGATAAGGATTCTATTTGCCAATAATCAAGAGGTAGAGAGTAGAGTCTTACCCAAACCAGGACCGAAGTAAAAGTCTCTCACTGAGGAACAAAATTCATAATCCAAGGTCACATATAGAGGCCCGCTGCAGCATAAAAGTAGGGTCCTCCTTCAAACACTCTGTCCTTATCTTCAATATTAGAAAATACCACAATGAAGAAACCCTTTGACCCAAGATGTAGGTCAATGCCCCCTTTTGGTTTCTAGTGGTACTTAATCCACGTCTACAAAGCTTTTTCAGTGGGCCATAAACCCATGAATTTGCAAATGATTGCATATGTCTGCATGTGGTCCCTGTGCGCCTGCAGAGCAAGATCATTTAAAACAAATCTGGGTATAACCATAGCTTTGGGTTTACAAGGCCCCTTTTGTGCCTTGTCTTTTGTTCCCTATTCCTTGTCTTCTTCCTTATTTTCCTTAGTGCTGTTATTCTCTCAATCCTCTCCATTATTTCTTTGACTTCCTTCTGTAGGACCTCTGTCCTTCTCCATTGGTTTTCTCCCCTTGCTGGCCACAAACTGCTTGTAGGAGGGAGTGGAGCCCCTCCTTTGCGACCATCCATGAATAGAAAACTCTAGGCAAGCCTGTAACCCTAGCAATTCGCACTGCGCAATCAGTCAATCATATTTTTCTATAAAATCTTTATCTTCACCGAAAGATGTTGTCAAAGATATTTTATGTAAGACAAAATATTTTCATGTAATAATAGTAATCAATCCTTTGATAAATTTCAATTTAAATCAAAATAATTTTTATATAATTTGATTTGTTTTTATTATTATGCAGCATTAAACCAAAAACACTATTTCATAACTAGAAAAAAATACAAAATAAAAAAAAATATTATTTATTAATAAAAATATTAATCTTTCCATAACAAAAAATATATAAAAATACTAAATATACAATTATAATTTTAACCATATATATATATATATAGAAAAGGTTATGGACGATCGTCTCATTTCTGCCATCAAGTTTAAAGCATGTCCATAAAAAAATTGTTAATTCATTTTAGATGATGACGATGATGATGGTGGGATCTTAAGAAAGAAGCGGTTAATTAGGATGATTTAAAATTTTATTTCTATGATCCAAATGGAGGGAAAGAAGCATTCCGAGGTCATTGTAGTTTTGCTGACTAAACAAGTCGAGGAGGTTGGTTTTAGAGAAAAAAAAATTTAAATGAGACAAAATGTGAGTAAGGGCCGAACAATCCAAGAGGAAGTGTTTTTCATCTTCGACTCTCTTAGTATCGCAAAGGAATCATATTCTCTCATCCCAAAGTATCTTGGGAATAGACCAATGTCTCGTTTCACTCTGGGGATCATAAGAATTAGTTCTAATCCTTGCAATATTCATTCGCTTCGTAGCACTGGTTAAGGAAAAAAGGTAATTCTGATTAGCAAGCGTGGGGTTGATAACCTCCTTATAGTATCTTAACTTTGTCTTCCCCTCTAACTCCTTATCACTCCAAAACTTTTCCTTAAATTTGGAAGTAATGATGTTTTTAATATTATCTGTATTCCCCAACATGATCTACTCCTTCATATCCAAATGATCGAGCCTAGACTTGGCATCCTTATGCCACCCTCGCTTTAGTCGAAGGTAGTTTTGACTAGAGTTAGAAGCAATTTTTGGGAGTCTCTTGGCTTCCATGTTGTACAACTTCCTCTTATACATCAAATACCTAAACATAGTCTTGCATTCAGTGGGGGAAAGGATAGCCTCAATTAAGAGAATATGGTAGGGAGTATTACATTTAATCTTGAGGTTGTAGGTTATGAATTGTTTTTGGATCATTTCATTCTTTGTCCATGACTCTCTAGATAGATTGCAGCCCCACACCTCACATCGATATAAAATAACACCGGGTGATGAAAGTATTGAAGAGGAACCTTTTTTTTTACTCCAAACCAAAAGATTAGTTGTCTTACAATTATTTTCAAGCTCATAGTAAGGTTTCCAACCTCCTATAATCCTTTTCTCAATGCTATTCCAGTTGAGCTGATGGTGGATGTCAATACCTCAATATTTGTAAGAATAAACATTCTCTAAGTAACTGTTATCATAAATGAAATTATCATAGGTGATATTTTTGGATTTAATAATCATAACTTTAGTCTTGTCAGTGTTAACAATCATACCCATCTTGGAATAGTAATCGTGGAGAGTGTTAAGCTTCTTGTCATCATCATAAAGGAGAAGAGTAATGACTATGCCAGTGAGCTTGGGTCCTTCACATCCAGCAAATTCTAAGCATTCCTCCAACTTGTCAATGTAAATGCCAAAAATTTTAGGGGATAAGGGACACCCTTACTTAATATCAATTTTCCGTTTAATATTAGTAGACCAACACTCGATGGTATTAAGCTTGGCAATAAAGTTCTCGTATAATCTACTAACAACGACCCTTAAATTGGGAGGAACAATTATCACATCAAGCCTTTTCCATAAATTCTATCGAGGAATTGCATCGAAAGCTTTTCTATAGTCAACAAAACATAAGAAGAGATCAGTCTTATTTTTTTGAAAATCCTCGACAATGGCCCTAAGAGTGAGAATGTGGGTGATCGTAGAGTGATACCTTCTAAAACTAGCCTACCTAGTGGCTCTTTTATCATGGATTTCAAGCCAAGTGTTATTCTTCTTTTCGAGAAGGAGCCCATACAACTTGGCTAAAATGTGGCTAATCATGATAGTCCTATAGTTATAGGGAACCTTTTTAGCCACACTTTTAAATATAGGCATGACAAGGCTTTGCATTCACAACTAAGGGAAGCCTTGTTTAACTGCCATGTTGAGGAGACTGTGCAAGTGCGAGGTGAGGATGGACCTCCCGATTTTGAGAATTTCATCTTGGTACCCTTCAATATCCCTAGCTTTCCCGTTAGAAAGCTTGCTAATCCCGGTGTCACACGGAATGAGTCGATCTTGCAGACAAGACAGACCTTCCTGGAATCTAATGAAGACCTAATGACAAACAAACCAACCAGACACTATCTTTCTCTAAATGTACTTTATAAATAATGGCAAACAAATGTGTTTAAGGGCCTACCTCATGTCCAACGCAAGTTCGGAGATGCCTTCGCTCCTTTGATCCAAGTAAGTTCCTTTGTCGCAAACCTGCAAGCACAAACAAGGCAAACGATTAAATAACACCTGAATATCCAATATTATAAAACATATTTAACATGAAAGTCAAGTAGTCCATGAAACAAATAGCATAAGATACTTGTTGAGAAAAATGAGCTTGATTGTATTAATTCAAAAGAAAAGAACCTTACAACCTTTGCCTTGACGATGTACAAGCTCCTTCCAGGGTCCAACAAGAAGTCTCCTCTACTTTGACAAGCTTCACTCACTCCCTAATGGGGCCAAAAAGGTATGTGATCTCTCCTCTTAAGCTCAAATAGGAAGTCTTGATTTCACTAGCATTACCCTCAAAAGTTCAGCTTCTAGCCCCCCTGGCCACTGACCCAATGCCTCAATTTATAGTGCAATGGAGATCAGTTACCAGCTCCTCCTTCAAAGGGATAGAGTCCTCCTTCAAAGGGATAGCTCCTCTCAATAAGGGATTAGTTCCTCCTATGATGGGATGCATGAACCACTTGGAGCGAACAATCCACGTAACAAATGCTTCTAGAAAACTCTAGAATTAACCCAAGATGAGTTTTTTAAGATAAATATTGCGCCTTTTGACTTTTACAGGGGTACGCACCCTCCCCTTTAGATACAGAGCGTATAAGTACGCAGATGACTTGAACAAAAGGTGCGGGCCCGCAGGCAAAAGTAAGAGAAAGTGCGGAACCAGAGTTATGTTGCTTTTTTGATGTCTTTCTCTCTTTTTTCAAGCTTGTTTTGAAGAGCTGAGGTTTAAGACTTGCTTAGGAAGCTGGTATAGGTGATGATAGACCTACACCGACTGCAAATAATCAAGGTGACGATATTTTTGTGTAACAGATTGCCCCCTAAAGTGCGAAGTCTGTAGTATATGAGGATTTTTTCATTTATCATATAGGAAGAGTGAAGTGCTTTATCATTTCGAGGATCATCTTGCGGAGAGCCCGGTTGGAACCTGTAAAAACATTCAATGCAAAATATATATATGAGATCATATCATCGCTGAGGTAGGCATTCCCATACTCAGATAAAAAATGACTAAGAGACTGAAAGCTGACTAGAAGACTAACTACTGCTCTGATATAGGAATGATATCGTAACACATCATAAGTACAGACACATGTGACACAGTATGGACGCAGCCATCTGTTTATGAATAGTCCATAATATAATGAATACAAAATTCCTCGCAACCTGGATGGTGGAAACTAGATCCAGGGTCTTCATTTCTACGTCCCGAACAGTACGATTCTATCCATGCGATTGAATGTGTTGAAGTCGAACATGGTAGAAACCGCTTGATTACCAGTCAATGATGTAAACTGTTAACAAGCGTGAGAGAAACCACCAATAATGACAATGGCTCTCAAAGTACTCAGCACAATCCATGAAATGTGATAAGATGTGTTGATGTCGAACATGTCATGGAATCCTCTGATCGAAAGTCAATGATTTAAACTGTCGTCAAAGGTGAGAAACCTGCCATTGAGGCATGCAGATCTCAAGGTACTGATGATTCCTAGATCATCTTTCTAGATAATGAGTTGATGTCGATAGAAGGCGATCTGTCGCAGGCAAGTCCACAACACGAAATCATAGATCAAGTTGAAGAATTTAGTTGCAAGGACTGACTCGGGGATGGTCAAGATGGATGACAGACATTTTGCAGATGAATGGCTTATTTGCACTGGGCTCTTGAACACATAACGACATGATAGATGGTTTGGTGATGATTGACCCAAAGTTAATACCCAGAAAGGTTGAATACTTTCAATATGGTTTGATCAACTGTTAGGTAAAGGATTTCCCAACCCAGGTGAATGAAAGTGTCGTGTTCAAGAGTGGTTTATAAAGTATGACAAACAGACTCACTTTTATCTCTTTTCCCCCACCATTTCTGGCAAGTACCTCTTTATTTTTTACAAGCTTGAGGAGGATAACATATGCTTGATTATAAGCTCACCCTTCGGGTGAGTCCAACTTAGTTTAAATTTGAACCCTAAGAAGGAGCAGTCCGTTCCTGTTTGTAATAGAATAGGTCCTTTACTGTCGAAATTTAACGAGTCCAGTATAGGAGAAAATCGACGTTTTTCATTTTTAGAGAGTCTGAAAAAAATAAGAAGACTCTAGGGTTTGATTTTTTCGTAAATTTGTGTTTCCCAAGCCCGAAAAAGTATAAAATAATACTTGAGAGAACCGCTTGATCTTTTACGACCAAGGAGTACTTTTCGTTATTAGTGTCTTTGATCCGAAAAAGTAAAAAAGCGACCAAGGACACGTCATTTTATAACCAATATCGAATTTGAAACGACAAAAATCCGGCGATCTTTTTATGTTTTTACGGCCGAAAAAGAGTTGTAAATCGACTGTCTTTTAATTCCGTTTTAACGAGTTTAAAAGAGAAACTCGATAATCTTTTCATGTTTTAGGAGTCAGAAAAGGGCTTAAAAGGTGACTTTGGTTGAAAATGATCGATCTTGCCTGAATAATCCTGTTATCTTGCACAAAAACTTGAACATTACTCAAAAAATACCTTTTTAAAGTGAAACATAAACAAATTTGCATTTATTTACTCAAAAAACTTATAAAAAGGGGTTTTTACAATTCATTTTTACCATTTGTGACTTGGAGAGGAAATAGTGCTTTTGCCTTGAAAACTTCTCGAGAGGATTGCGGAGAATCCAACCGTCGGAATCGGATGCCGTCTTCAACAAGTAATCCACATCATCCTCCTCTTGTTTTTCATCCGTTTAGTTTTTCATTTTAGTCCTATATTTGGTTTTTTAGGAGGGTTTTTGGGCTAAAAACCCGCGCTCGGGGTACGCAGGTCCACCACTGCTAACCTGCGGACCCCGACTTTTTCTCCATTGGGAAAAAGGTCGGGGTCCGCACCTTCCCTTTAGAC
>APFE031154689.1:91841-133005 GCA_000404065.3 Pinus taeda
AAAAGGTGCGGGCCCGCAGGCAAAAGTAAGAGAAAGTGCGGAACTAGAGTTACATTGCTTTTTTGATGTCTTTCTCTCATTTCTAAAGCTTGTTTTGAAGAGTTGAGGTTTAAGACTTGCTTAGGATGCTGGTATAGGTAATGATAGGCCTACACCGACTGCAAATAATCAAGGTGACGATATTTTTTTGTAACACCCGGATTCCACGTCATCCAAAGAAAATGTATCCCCCTCTATAGGAGTTCTTTTAATGTAGCTCATGCTGTTAAGGGACTCATAGAGATTCCTAAGATAGACATCCCATTCCTTTAAGAGGCTTTAATTATTATCTTTTGATTTACGGACAAGAATGTTCCTCCAAAACTTTTTAGGATCAACTTTAGAGAGGTTAAAGAGATGATTTTGCATCTTGTTTATATACTCTCTCTTTTTCCTTTTGATAAGAGCTTTGTACACCATGATTTTTTCATCCTTAATAGTTTCGTTCAGAGCATCTCTAATTTCTTTCCTAACAAATTTACAATCATTGTCATACCGCGGGTTGGAAGTCCTATTGCTCTTATTATATGATACCTCCTTAGAGAAGTTGTTAATGGTAGTAGAGAGGATAGTAGTAAAGTTGCGGTATATGTGATCAATGTCATCATTATATGTTAAGGAACCCATATCCCTCATTAAATTTTTTAAGAAGAGATCCATTTTACTTTTGTCAAAAATGCATGTGTCTTGGAATATCATCATTTTTGTGTGTGTGGTTTGTGTACATATCAAGGTTACGGGTTAAGGAGAGAGGTATATGGTTAGAGTGAGGATCATGGTCGTTTAATAGGTCAAAATTAATAATACGGTGGAGAACTTGGGTATTAGATATCAGATGGTCCACAACACTGCCATTATGCCCATGAATACAAGGCATCTAGTTAGAGGAAGGCCACCTATCGATTCCATTACAAACAATAAGGTCTTAGGAACTACAAATATTAATTAGCTAAGTGCCAAAAATATTCTCAATAATGTCTTCAGAATTTCTTTGGAATCTACTAGCGAGATCACAATCCTCATCAAGCCATAAGGGGTTAGGGTTAGGGGTATTACTTAATAGAGTGGCTTGGTTATTGGCAGTACGGGCATTAAAGTCCACAAGAAAGAGAATGTTTCTCTCATTCCTTAGGTTTTGGATATCATGCTCTAAGTTAATGAAGGGATAATCCTTATTTAGGTTGTTCCTCTTATAGGAAGTAGAGTTTAAGGGAAAAGTAGAAAGTTGCAAGGAAGATTATATTGGAATTAGAGTCAGAGATGTCAATATGAATGTACTGATTAAGGGGTTAAATCTTATGAAGCTGCATGTGGGAAGTAATGTTATTTTTGATATACCAAGCTATACCACCAACCCTTGGCGAGAATATCTCTTGTTCCAGGTATACCAAAGAGTGAACCCATCAATGTGGGGAACCATAGATTCATCATGCTCCCAGGTTTCGAATAAGAGAATAAGATTAGTATCACTAGGGATCCAACTTAACATAGAACCATTGTGCCATGAAAAAACATGACAATTCTAGAAGAGGATCCAGAGTGTTCTTAATTCCTATTTATTACTTTTATTTTGGACTCTATCTCTAATAATAACTTTCATTTTTCTAATGATTCCCCATTTTCCTTCCTTTCTTGCCTCCTTTACCTTTCAAACCTCTTTCCTTAGTTCAACTTGGTCTTTTGGAATAAGATCCTCATTTATAAAGATTCCTGACCCTTTTAGACTAGGATATTTTCTAAGTATATCTAATTTGTGGTCATTGCAACTTACCTTAATGTGGATTAATCGATCCTTGTGCTCAAGAATATTTCCCACCCGTTGTGCTTCCATTAGATATGTTCTTTGAATTTGTGAGTGGGTTTTCGATTGTTCTTTTACTGTTGCTAATGTCTCATCATATTCTTACTCTTTTATACCAGTAATGATAAGGTTTAGGGCTCTTTTAGTCATTCATGATCCAATTCGATTAATTTGTTCATTTCTTCTTTTATGGGTTTGATATCAAGATGATTCATTGTGCTTCTTAGGATTGACTTATCGTGTATTTTTACTTGTAGAGCTTTAATCTCATCTCTCAAGGTGCAATTTTCTTCAGCCATTGATTATTTTTCATATTCTAAATCTTGCTTCATATCTTTCATTTCTGAATTTCAGTCTTGAATGTTGTAATTTTATCTTCTAACGATTTGTAGTTATTGGTAAGCATTGTGGATAATTCAATTTTTTTTTCTATAAGCATTTTGGACAATTCTTGTTCATATTTCTTTTCTCTTTCTTCCCTTCATTGTTCTAAGGACTCAATGTGCTCATAGAGACTCTCTAGTGTAATTTTTCTTGGTCTACCTCTACTAGAGGAAGGCTTAGAAATATGGGGAGAAGTACTCATATTCTACCAAATATAATTTAATAAAAGGAAGAGAAAAAGAATCTAATGCACATGCAAATTTTGAGGATATCACCTGGCCTGCACCTAACAAAGCCACAAAAAACTCCCACCAAGATCAATAAAGGACTGTAGAGATTAATGAGGATATGAGTGAGGGAATGTATATCCACCATAGAGATCAAATACGAGAATGAATCATATTCAAGCCAATTCTTGTATGCCATTGACCCCTCAACAACCCAAGACCAAAGTGTCTGGGAATGTATATCCACTGCAGATATCCAATCAAATGAACCACAAGCCTAAAAATGTATATATCCACCACAAAGATGTAATATACGATCATCGAGATTATCCCTCATTAAAACTAACCGTAGAGATACTCCAACCACGAAGATAATAAAACTTCAAAGTTTATATCACTTTGTGAGTTTAAATTCATATCACCACAGAGTTTAGATTCATGCGAGCTCTGCTGCATGAAGATAATCCAATCACACATTTTATATTACATGCAAGATACATTGTAGAAACACACACATACACACACATAAGCTACTATAAATGTCTTTTTCCTTAAAGTAATTGGGGTACCCTCACCTACTAGATCTCGCAGGTTTCGGCAAATTCAATCATATAAGAAACAGTTTTCATGATAATCAAATATTTTTTGTCGTTTTAGATTAACCAATTCCTAACACTAAAATAATAAAAATGTATTAGTATTAAAAAATAAAAATGTATTAGTATTAGAATGATGACGTTGTTGTTGTTCAAATCCCACTGAGATCAAATTAAGTCTATATGACCTTAAGAAAATAAGAGATTAATTGAGACTTTCAATATTTTATTTCTATGATCAAAGCGAAGGGAGATGAGTGTTCCTAGTTCACTATAGTTTTACTAACTAGACAAGTCAAGAAGGTTGGTAGTGTGGGAAATGTTTTGGAAATGAGATCGAGAGTGAGTAAAAGTTGGGTACTCCAAGCAAAAGTGTTTTTCATATTCAACCCTATTAGTATCGTACAATGAACAAATTCTTTCATCCCAAGGTGTTTTGGGAATAGACCAACATCTCATTTCTCTTTGAAGCTCATGGGATTTAATTTTTATATTTTCAATGTTTATTTTCTTCTTAGCACTGATCAAGGCAAAGAGAGAAGTGTGGTTAGTGAGAGTGGGGTTGATCACCTCCTTATAATACCTAACTTTTATTTCCCCTCTAACTCTTTATCATTCCACAGTTTATCCCAAAATTTGGATATAATAGTATTTTTAGTATTATCTTTATTCTCCAAGATGATCTCTTCCTCTATCCCCCAATAATCGAGCAAGGACTGTGAGTCCTTGTGCCAACCTCGCTTGATCTAGAGGTGGGGATTTTGGTTACAATTCAAAGAAATTTTGGGAACCTCTTGGTTTCCATGTTGTAAAGTTTCTTCTTATACATCAAATAGAAAAATATAGCCATGATTTCAATGGGGGAAATACTAGCTTCAGTCAAGAAACAACATTTCCATGTTTTTAAGTTAAAAGAGAAATATTATTCAACACTTATCAGTAACTAGATCCATTTCCTTAAAGGTATATATATATATATATATATATATATATATTATATATATAATATATTATATATATATATATATATATAAGACACGTGAAAAGAATAAAAATTGATTGTTTTAATTTATTGGTCATTGTGACAAGAGGCACCTTCCAACCCAATATGGTAGAGAGTGCAATGTCTTTGTTAAATATTTTGACTCGGTCAAAATAAAACAAACAATATAATAGTAATAATAATAATAATAATTCTAGATGTATTTATTATGTTTGTGACGAGAGGACTGTGTCCCATGTTTGGAGTGGACACTTCACCCATCTTAAAAGAATGATTAGAAAATAGTTCAAAAACATTATATAGGTCTAGAAAAAAGATAAGACCCTATTAAGGGTAGGGGAGGACTGTTGGAGGAACATTAGAAATTCAAAATTAAGAAGGAATACTATAAATTCATAAGCAAAAAAGAACCATGGAGATAATTTAAATTAAATTAATAATACATGAATTAAGAATAAATAATTAAATTTAAATAACAAAATAATAAAAATATAAAATTAAAATAATAAAATAACGTGAATTTAAAAATATTAATTAAATAGTTAGATAATTAATAAAGAATAAAGGATAGAGGGAGAGGATGAAAGTGATTAGGGGACAATAGACAAACAACTAATTAGGAATGAGGACGATTAATAAGGAATGAGGGGGAAGGAGGAAAAAAATAAATATGGTACAATTGAAAGGGGAAGATTGATATAAGAGACAAGAAGAAAAGAAAGTAAACATGGTAAAAGGATGTTGGGGAAGGGAGGATTATGGATTAAGGCTATGAATGAGAGGCTTCCAAGAGTGATTTAACTTATAGTCATCTTCACGATTAAAAGAACTTGGAATAATTATTACATAAGTATATAGGTAGAATTGGGTTATTGGTTGTTGGACTTTTGTTGAGAGATTTTTTCAACAATATTCTCCTTGTTTGGAATCTGTTGGATCTCATGAGCGCTATTTATGTGACTTGTAATTTGGCTTTGTAAGTAATAGATACAAATAGTTTTATCTGCATCATGTCTGCTACTCCAATTTTATTCTTGCTATCAGATCCCATATGGGTCTGATCCCTCAAGGGAGGGCCCAGGAAGGTGGAGTAGTCATGAATTTATTTATTCATTGTATAGATAGGGTAGGATAGTGGAATTAGATTAATGTACAAGTGTGAGAGTCTCTTGTGTGTTTTGGTGTGAGAATTTATGCATAAGGCTCCATGTTATTCATTTTTCATTTTGCAAGCCTTCTCAAACACCTCACCTTGTAGGAAAATGCATCCATCTCTTTCGAATTATTTGTGTCAACAAATTTAGCTCGAACAATGGAGATGGTAGAAAACATGTAGCCTAATGAGAGAGGATGTTATACTTCCATCTGATGATGGTTCTCTCTCTAATGTCTCGTGTCAATGATACTTTGAAAGCCTCCTCTATGCCTCATTAAGCCCATATTTTCTACTCGGCATCTTAAATTACTTTTGGAGGATGGTCGAAAGCCACAACACTAGTATAAAATTGTGCGTAGGGTTTTCATTTTGGTGTGCTCATAATAGATGATGTCTATTGATCACCTAGATCGTTGGTTTCCCTTGTTCTCATCTCCCAATGCATGCCATAGTTGGAGCTTGATGTGAGATACAGAGACTAGAAATTCTTGTTTTTGCTCCTGCATCAACCAAAGATCCTAAAAATGTTCCTGCCAAAAGTCCTGCAATGGCAGTCATGAAGGTTGAGGTGAAGTGGTGAAAATATCAGATGCAAATGTAGTGACTTCTATTCCTGAGGAAAGAAGATGACAATTGGATTCTTCATTCAAGGAGGAGAGAAACTCTGTGTCCGTCTTGAAGGAATCACTTGTCATGCTGATCATGGAGCTGAAATTTGCATGGGGAACTCCAACAAATCTGAATTCAATTATTTCTCAATCTTTTCATCTATCCTTGGAAAACAAATGTTGCCCATTCATAGAAAAAGGTTGGACTAGTCTATTTGAAGTGTGTGCGATTCAACACAGAAAGGATAGGCGAGCATTTTCTACATTTGAGACAATGATCACATTGTAGCATAATCTTACAAACATCAACAAGTATAAATCCAATATGGAGCAGGTCATTCTTGTTTGTGCAAGGCGACTTTCAAAGCCATAGAATTGGTACTCAACGTCCATTGTATGCAAAGCTTGGAACGATGTAAACAAATGGGTTTTTCGTTATAGTTTTCTTTTGAAGAACACATCCATATAAATGAGAAGATTTGTGTTGAACAATGGATAGTTGGATATAATGGCTATCATGGGATTTGTTGGTTTCTTTGTTGAGTAATTTTCTAATTCTTTGTTAAGTTGGTTTGTAAAACTTATATATCGAAGACCAATTATTAAATAGATTAACACAATTTAAATTAGTGGTTCTCTTCATTCTTCGGTGCCAAGAGAATGCATCGCTAAGTTAATTGTGTGAATCTGTTATATAATAATCAATCTTGTTGTGCTTAGAGATTTAAGAGCATCAACTGCAGGTTATGTTATGAGATCCATGTGTTTAGACATAATTGATTGCTAGATATAGTCCAGTGTCGAGATTGTCTTTCAGGAGATCAAGAAGTGTCAATTGTACAAAGTTCATCAAAGATGGTCAGAGGTGGTTATGTGTTAAATGAGTTGAATGTGAAGCTTGAAGATTATGGTGGTGAAAAGAGCATTGTCCAAGAGACTTCAAAGTGGGGATAAGTGTCAAGGAAGACCAGTAAGAGAAATGTGACATGTGAATTGTAATTTGTCATTTTTGTATTACTCTTTGTAACGATGTACTATAACCATTAAACGAGGGACTTGGAATAATGCTTACATTAGTATATATGTAGGATTGGGTTGTTGGTTGTTGGAGTTTTGTTGAAATATTTTCTCAACAGTATTCTCCTTGTTTGGAATCTGTTGGATCTCATGAGCACTATGTATGTGACTTGTAATTTGAATTTATAAGTAATAGATACGAATAGTTTTGTGTGGATCATGACTACTCCAATTTTCTTCTAAGGAGAATTTTGGGGGCTAAGATTTGCCCAAATTTTATAGTACACCATTATTTTATCTCAAAAATCACCAAAATAATATATTAACTAATATAAAATAATTGGAAATCGAAATATTTCTACAAAAATATCAGCATAAATTTTACAATTTGCATATTATGGACTCATAAGATTTGCCAAGGTTTCTAGACTTTAAGATAAACTTCCATACTTAAAATTTTCATTAATTATGATTATGGACTCTGGAAGTCTACATGCTATTAAAAAAATATAAGAAACACAAAATTCTCCAACCAAATATGGTAGAGACATTGTAATGTCATTTAATATTTTTGACTTGCTCAAATTAAATAAAAACTAAATTAAATTAAAAAAATAAAATAGAAAACATAAATTTAATTAATTATAATTATAATTAATAAATACAACAACTTAGATCTATCTTAACTCCATTAATTGAGATGAAAACCTTTTTTTAGTCTCTACTACTCAAGTTAGGAACTAACACAACTACACTTAAATATGATTGATATATGCAGTAAGCATATAAGTAAATTTTTCATCAATAAATATAAACTCAAATCCTAAAATATTATGCAACCAAAACCCTAATACTAACCAAAAAAATATGGGATCATTAATTTAAAAAAAAAAATATAATAAAAAGAATCTTACATCGCTCATTCTAAAAATACACAACATATTAATGGTTTACAATTAAAAGTAATTCTAAAAATACCCAACACATTAATGGTTTACAATTAAATTGATTTTGGATACATCAAAAAACATTAAATAAAAATACCCAACACATTCATGGTTTACAATTAAACGGATTTTGGATACATCAAAAAAACATTAAATTAAAATGATATTCCCATGGTATCTTCCACCAAAAATAAAGTATCAAATTTTTAATATGAAGCGCATGTACATTACATTAATGCAGATGTATCAATCTTTAGTTTGAAGCACATGTACTGATAAATTACATTAATGCATATGTTTTTTAGTCATAAAGTTACCTGCCCCCATAAAACCCTATTAATGAACAACAACATAATTTAACAAGGGAGCTACTGCCGTAGCGGTAGTCCCTGCCCGGGGGTGCAAATTCCAGGCTGGTTGTAAATTGCTGGAATAAAACTGAAAGCTATGATTGTAAATCCTTAGGCTATAATTAAGTTAAAAATAATACATTTCTGAAAAAGTATGCAAAAACAATTCTTCGCTAACTTACCTAACTCAACGCTCCGTCAATCTCTCAATATTCATTAAAATTTCTTGTCACTTCCATAAACTCTTTAATATAAAGGCTCAAGATGGTTCACTGAACCAAGATTAGCAAGGTTGCCGCCGCAACAAAGGATAAAAATAGGTCCATCAGCAGGAATGCATGCGATAGAAAAAGCACAAAAAAATCCATAGTTTATTACCCACATAGTAAATATCATGAAATATTAAAATAATAGGGCCAACGGGTTGTTAGCCATTATAAATACTCTGATGAAATCTCTGAAGCCATGGTAGAAGCCAGAGTTTGGCTTTAAATATACTCCTCAGTACTCATTTTCAAGGAGCATTGCAAAGACGAAAAACAATCCGTTGTAAGCCAAGTACGGTGATTGCTCTGTCCGAATAGTGTCAAGGGGCTTTGCTAGGCGACTTTTCTATGGCAGGAATGTGGGAGGAGTAAAAGAAAAGTCAAAATATCATGAACATGGTTTTTACTTGTTTCTTTGAAACTGAGATACAGAGAATTAAGGCTGGTTTTTACTTGTTTCTTTGAAACTGAGATACAGAGAAATGAGGCTCTAGAAGGAAAGAGCCATTTTACACAGGGATTTACAGTCGTTCGTACTTGTTGGATGCTTTAGAGAATATGTTGTGCATTGGGTGTTCATATATTGTTTCCATTTATTTTTGTAGTTTAGACTCAAATATTGGATTAAAAAACAAATTTAAGATTAAAATAATTAGTTAAAATATCCCCAAAATAGATGAAAACTATAAGAAACAGAGACCATGATGGTAGAAGATGGCATCCCAAGCCACTATGGAAACACCCATTTCTCAGAAGCATGGAATTATGTTTTAGCCCTGAACTAAATAAAAATGGTAAAATAAAGAAAAGTGTGTAGAGTCTGGTCGCTCTCTTCCTCATCATTTAGCAAAACGAACTTGAAAATTTCTTAAACAGCCATACCACTGAAAGTCTGAAACTACGAAGTCCAAAGAAAATCTGAGTAACAACATCCAAGTATCTCATATGATGTGATGTTACAGTTAATCGATATAACAAAGTAGCAATGTGAAAAATAATTCTCTGCCTCATTCACTTCTAATTCATGTGAGATTAACCTAGAACTCATATATCAACATGAAAATTAGCAGTGCCAACACAACCACCATGTTATGGAAATCACCTGGAACTGCTACCCTTCAACTGGTGGAGATGGGCATCTACTTTCTTGTAGACAATTGGTTGTTGAGCTCTGTAACGCATACAAACAATTCTCATATATCTATTGATTTAACAAAACAAATATGAAAAAAAATCATTACAAATAAATACAAATGAAATATCCATACCCAAAACTCCAGAGGTCTAACAGAAAACAGGGAAAATTAATTGGGAATTAAAACATACAACGTTTTGATAAATCGGCTAGAAGTTTCTCGGCATCTTCAAAGAAAAGTGAGACCACTTTAGCAACGAATTCAGGATTGCTCTCGTCGTGCAGTTGCGTGAATTGCTCATCCTGGGATCCCTGCCAAGCATTTAATGTCCGAAATATCGAACTAGCTCATGAATCGAGGATCGAATTAAATAAAAAGATAACCCATAAATTTGACATTTAATGTTACCTCCTGGTGCAGAGGGCTTACATTGTTTAATCACTCAGAAATATGGCAAAGATGCAAATACAAACTTGACATTGTGCGGATACATTGAAGGATAATCAACAATCACATAATCGTGGAAATGGACAAAGGGCTTACATTGTTTAAGCTCTCAGAGATATGGCAAATATGAAAATACAAACTTGACATTTTGCATATACCTTGATGGATAATGGCATCGACACCTGTCTTGCATGCAACGAGTTGGCATGCATAATTTTCAATTATTTGTTTATGTATATTATTTTTATATAAATTTACATTGATTTTTATTTCAATTATTTATTTATTTAAATAAAACAATAAATGTATAACCATATGAATAATATTTCAAATAACATAAAAAAGGGTTAAATAGTATTTTGTGTAAAAAAAAGTTTAAAGAACATTTGGTAGTATTCCTGCCATGCATGCACCACGTGTAACAAGTGAAAAAATAAAAAATGTAAGTTCCTAAACAGAAATATTAAGACCCTTCTGAAAATAACAAAAAAAACTTTCCTTCTTTCTGTTTCTCGCAATCCAGCTTTATGACAAAATCGCTGCAACCGGTGCACTTTCAAATGCATAAAATTGTAATGGCTGCATTTCACCTCTGTTAAGTACTGATTTCATTAGTGATGTAATGTTCTGCATATATAAGTTGCTTGCAAGTTACTGTTCCAAGGGTTTCCATTACGCAATTTTTATTAAAAATATAAAAAATTGAAGGCTTGTAACTGTGTATTTTACTATTTGCTATATGATTATTTTGGTTACAATCCCACTACTTTCTTTAATATGAAGATGTATAATCTAAGAATCGAATTTGAATAGCAATTTTAAAACGAATGTCCGAGCAAGAACTATAGATGAAAAAGATTGACTTTAGTTTGCTGAGAAGGGAAAGCCACATTTTTCCAGAGAGTCAAAAGTTGTATGCCATACACAGAACCCCGGGAGACAAAAAAACCCAGAAACGATTCTTCTGCCCAAATCCTACGACCAGCCCCAGGAAAAATGAACCTCTATCCTAGCAAGCATCTCCATACAATATATGCGAGGAGGAGACCCATGAAACTTATAATCAGTAAATTCAGAAATCTAAAGACTGCCAGAGTAAAGCTTAGCCACCCAGAAATTAAATTGCCCGACATTGATGACCATGAGAAATCATGGGATACCATTTGACCAGATAATAAAAACAAGCTAAGCAATAAATCTCATGATATGAGACTAGCAGATTTAAAAAGCTATTTTATATAAGAAAACTGTGCTGAACCATAAGATGAGGAGAAAAACTATCATTTACTTACAAACCAGATTGCAGCTATCTAATAAACAGATTCCATTTAAACTGGTTATAGAGCGTAAAAAAACGAGATCTGACCTGATACCGGAGGGAAAAATACCACACGCCGAAGGGAAGCTGACCACCACCAGAGGGATGCCGAACCAGGAGGAAACAGAGAAAGCAAAAAGAGTGCTTGTATGATAGAGGAGTCCTGCGCCCGGGCGCAGGGAGAGGTGAAAAAAAACTGAAGCCAAGTAGGGAAGCCAGAATATAAGGAGGAAAAACCCCGGAGCTGGAAGCTTCAGAGGGGAACAGATGCCTTCCATGCAGCGCTTCACTCTCCACGTCCCAGCCCAAAGAAGGAACGTCATGTCACAATAAAACTTGTTGAAGTATTGTAATATCACAAAACATTGGTTAAACAATCAGTACCGTGTATAATCAATTGGTCCGGCAATAAGACCTCAAACTAAAAACTTTGGATAAAACAAAAGAAACGATGAAATGTTTATTTAAAACTTTGGTTAAATGATTGTGTACGCCCAAATTAATATGGAATTAGATCGATATCGATCGCTATAGTCCCATGCTGAGGCAGGGACTAATAAAATGTCCATCAAGAACTTCTCTATGGCTGTGACATATTGTATATTATAGATTGTTAAACACACAAACGCCGTTATAGGATCTCAAATATAGTCTCATGTATCTCAGATAATAACATTGACTGAAGAAAACTTACCATTTGTAGTAGCGGTGAAGGGGCATAACAAGAACTCAGGTTGTCTACCGAGAAAATTGATGCGGAGGCGCACAGAGTTGAAGTGTGAGTGAGAGTGAATAGTAACGGGGTTAATGAAACAATGGATTGATTTTCAAACGGATGACCTGAATCCTAAATCAAAGTTTTTTATGGTTTAAATTATGGAAAATTTTAAGAATGGAAATTTCTCATAAAGTTTTATAATTGTAAAGAATTTTAATAGTTTTTAATATGTAAATTTTGAAATGTTCGATGATAATTTTCTAAAAATGTTCGCATTTTTAATTATTTTATATTAGACAATATATAATATTGTCGATTTTTAAAGTAAAATAATTTTATATTATAAAATTTGGGCAAATTCAATTTTAGAAAAATGGAAACTGGCAATTTTTTTTGGAAAAAGCATGAAATATTAGTCCATACTTGAATATTAGTCAGTGAATAATTTTCCTTGGTTTAAACTGATGGTAAATGAAAATACTTGCTTAAGAAAGTGGAAACAACTTCTTAACAAGTGTCAAAAGAAATAATAAATTAATTTAGTTTTTTATTCTTGCATTTGAAACTGGAAATTGTGGCCTTTCATTTCTCAAACTCTCAATTTAATTCATGAGATTTTGACTTAGATGGATTATAAAATCTAGACTATCCAAACAATTTTTCATTTATGAAAAATTGAAATTCCTCAAGCCCAATTACAATATAGACGGCCTTTCATTTCTCAAACTCTCAATTTAATTCATGAGATTTTGACTTAGACTGATTATAAAATCTAGACTATCCAAACAATTTTTCAATCTAGACTATCCAAACAATTTTTCGTTTATGAAAAATCCAAATTCCACAAGCCCAATTACAATATAGACCATGCTTAATGCTCTCTCAAAAATTGCATAAAAAACTGTAACCTATTTGGGTCAATGCTAAATTAATTGTGGTCAATAAGCCAATAGGAAAATTGAATCCTATAATCTTGCTTTGGCAGGAACTAATAAAATGACATGTGAAATGGATAAATTAATTGCTTGGTCAAATACAAAGATTTGTGAATTTTGGTAGGTAGTAACAAAAGAGTACACATTTACAATCTTATAAAAAACTATAACCTATATGGGTCAACGATAAATTGATTTTGGTCAATAAACCAATAGGAAAATCGAATCCTATAACCTTGGGTTGGCAGAAACTAATAAAATGACATGTACATAACTGATGAAAGCATAAATAATGGTGGGAAGTAACTCATGGTAAGTATAGGGGTAGTCACGAAATGACATAATCTTGCTTTGGAAACTAATAAAATGACATGTACATAATTGATAAAGCATAAATAATGGTGGGAAGTAACTAATGGTAAGTATAGGCGTAGTAAGGAAATGACATTTTCAAACTATTTGATTTTAATCAAAATCCCGCAATGATATTTAGAAGCTTGGAGTTGTTTAATGGATAGAATTAAAGTGTGTTAGGGTTTTTAGCCGGTTGCGTCCATTTATGCATTCAAGAATGTATCTTAAACAAAAGACTACCGAGTAAGTATATTTATCTACATCTTATTCCTATCAATTTTTATGCATGAATTTTGGTGGGTAGTAACAACAAAAAAGAGTATATATTTACATTTTTTCTCCTATATAGCGAAAGAAAACATAAATAGCGGTGGGGAGTAATTCATTGTAACTATATTTATTTACATGTTATTCCTATCCATTTTTTATGAAAAGACTTTGCTTAAATTATGTCGGAAGTAACTCATAGTAAGTATATTTATTTATATGTTATTCCTATCCATTTTTTATGCAAAGACTTGCTTAAATTAGAGTGAGAAATAGATGATAAATATGTTATTTTCAAAGATTTTATTTTTGATGGTTTTTTGCAAATACTAAGAATAAAAAATTGCTACACAAATATCTAAAAATCGTGCATGAATATTGTATGGATATCTATAAATTATAACATAAAATATTTGATATAATTATCTATGTGGGATTATCTAAATATCGTATGGATATCTATAAATTATAGCATAAAATATGTGATATAAATGCTAAGACTACAATAACACCTTCAAATTAAGGTCCAATTAAATGTTTGGAAAATAGTTTTTTTAATAATATTGAAGAATAAATATTTATTTTTAAAGTTAAACATCATAGTTTTTTTAATAATTTTGAAGAATAAATATTTATCTTTAAAGTTAAATATCATAAGTTACATCAGTGAATGTAGCCCTAATAGTAGTCAACCACAATTTGATCTTCCTTTGGAAAGGAGTAATAATAACATTAGTTTTTTTTAATAATATTGAAGAATAAATATTTATTGTTAAAGTTAAACATCATAGTTTTTTTAATAATTTTGAAGAATAAATATTTATTTTTAACGTTAAATATCATAAGTTACATTAGTCAATTTTGACCTAATAGTAGTCAACAAGAAACTAATCACTAGAGTCTTGCTTTGGAAAGGAGTAAAAAAAACAACTGTTGCAGCACAACTTAGTCGCTACTTGTCACGCCCATGAGTCATGCAGGAGATGTGTGACGGAGTGGGGTGACGCGCCCTCGGTTAAACACGGTGAGCTAGTGTGCAACAAGTTGGTGGGTGCGACGATTTGGAGAGCCGCGAGTCAGTTGCAAAGTTTTTTGTGATGTTCCGACGAGTTGGCGTGCAACAAGCCAACGAAAGGCCAAATTTGGCTAAGTGTCGAAACTTGAGGAAGTCGACCTTATACGGTGCGGTCAGGCAAGTAGACTTGGTGGGGCAACTTGGTGGGCAAGCCGACCTTAAGTGGGGGCGCAGACAGCTAAATTGAAGGTTGGCCCGGGCAGGCCGACCCATGACAAAACTTGGCATTTGGGTATAAGTAGGAGAGCGCCATAGTGGAGAAGAGCAATCAAGCAATCTGACAAGCATTCAAGGTGACTTGAGGAGCAAAGTGAGAAGCCATATGAAGAGGCCAAGGTACAGGCGGTGCGAGGCTGAAGTACCAAGGCAAGGCGTGGGCGGAGAAAGTATAACCGCAGGTTAGGCAAGTTGAAGTTTGGGCGAGCCGCAGGGCCGCAAGTCGGGCGAATAGTAGGCGTGGGTCTGCCTGCAGGTGGACACATCTAGGCAAACTGGGCGCAGTTTGAACAGTCAGTAGGCGAGGTGAATGGTTTGCTAAATAGGCAGACCGAACGATGTGTTGAGCATCAGGCTGAACTGATAGCTGAACAATGGGATGAACATTCGGGTGAGCTAAATGAATAGTCGAATGACGGGCGAACGGTTGAGCTGAACGAATAGCTGAATGAGGGGCTAAACGGGTGGGCGAGCTGAACAAACAACCGAACGACGGCAAATGGTCAGGCTGAACAGACAGCTGAATGACGGGTCGAATGGTCGGGTGAGTTGAACGAAGAGTCAAACAACGGGTTGAACGGTGAGTTGAATGGGCGACCTGAACGACGGATGAAACAGGCAAGTTGAATGATAGTTGAACGGGCAAGCTGAATGACGAGTTGAGCGACGAGTTGAACGATGGGATGAACAACTGGTTGAACAAAGTTTGAAGTGTGACGGTGAACGGTGAATAGGCGCCAGGAAGCACGAGTTTTACTGGACGAAGGGAAAGGCTGCATGATGGGCAGACTACGTTGGGCAAGGCTGCAAGAATGAGTCAGGCAGGCCGAATGATGGTCTAAGGTGAAATTTCCAGAATTGGTGGTTGACCTTGTTTGGTTAAGAATATTTTAGGGTTTCCTTGGAAAGGTTGTTGTATATTGAATTTGTAAAAATATACTATTATATTTTTTGTGGGAATACTAATATCAAGGAGGTGCGCCTCCCTTAAAAAGACTAAGTGTATTTATATGCTTATGAAGATGAATTTTTTCGCTGTGTTATAACTGATGTATTCTTAGAAAGTGAAAAATAAACTAGGGAATGTTAGGCATAGTCCACACTTGAAAGTATTGTTGAAAATAAATTGGGTGGGGGTGCCACACCTGCCTATGAGCGGTTGAAAGACTACCGCCAAGATAAGGGCATGATAGTTGGTATCAGAGCCCTGATTCAGTCGAACAAGGTTTCAGAAGTAGAGAGGTGTATCTCTACACTTCAGGCAAATAAACGACGAAGGCTTTTGATCGGTTTATGGTCTACACTAGACTACAAAGAAAGCGGAAGCCTAAACGAGGAGAAGAACCTCAAGTGATGACAGGTGAATATAGCAGGGATGTTGAAACATCTTTCGTAGATAGCATGTTGGATCGAATGGAGGAGCTAGCTTCTGATGTAGCTTCAATGAAGGCCAAGAACATTGAAGTTCAAGAGGACTACTTGAATGTGAAAGGAGAGCTTGAATACCTCAAGATCTGATACAAATATATTGAGTGGAAGTATATGGAAGTCAAAGAGATTGGAGCTACAAGGGACCAAGGTTTGGGAGAAATATTGAAGCTGCAAAAATATCTTGATGATGCTCAGAATGAGATAGCGGTTTTGAAAAAGGTTGTTGGGTACAACTGAGGTGAAGGAGTGGCTCATGTGAAAGTCAAGGAACCACATTCTTATGACGGGATGAGAAGTGCAAAAACTCTTGGTAACTTTCTATGGGACATGGAGCAGTATTTGGAGCATTTGGGGATGTCTGATGAGGAAACCAAAGTCAAGGTAGCTGCTCAGTTCTTAATGAAGGATGCTAATATGTGGTGGCAAGGGAAGATGGACCAGATTGCTAGTGGAAATGCTGCAGAGGTCACTTCGTGGGATGAGATGAAGAAGGCCTTTCAAACTCATTTTAGTCCACAAGACGAAACATGGGATGCAAGGATGAAGATAAAATATATAAAGCAAACATGGAGTCTATAAGCTTATCAGTGAGAGTTCTCAAGTGCAGTTTTGGAACTTCCAGACATGGTGGAGAGGGACAAGGTATTCAATTTCATTAAAGGATTGAAGCCTTGGGCATGCAATGAAGTGAAAAGGAAAAAGATAAAAAAACTTGAAGAAGCATTTTCTATTGTGGATCCCTTGTTAGAGCACTTTGATGAAGGAACTAAAGAGAAGAAGAAAAAGACTGACAAGCCGGAAGAGAAGGCTACAAAGGAGGAGCCTTCAAGATTACATGATAAGGCGAATACGAAGAAACCGTTGAAGTGTTGGATATGGGAGGAACCACATATGATGAAGAATTGTCCTTCAAGGCCAAAAGTGGATGCGGTAGCACAATCCAATGAGAAAAAGAAAGAGGAAACTTATGTTGGGGTCATGCATATTCTAGGAGCTGCAGTGGATACATAAGTAATCTCACGAAGGGATCCTGAAAGAAACAAGTTGGAGTATGTTGAGATGAAAGTTGGGGGTGGCATTGTACTCATTATGGTGGATAGTGGGGCAACTCACAACTTCATGGCCGAGGATATTGCGAGAAGAATTGGAATGAAGTTTGTATGATGGAGGAACAAATGAAGGCAGTGAATTCTCATCCAGGTTTCATGATTGGTGTAGCTGAGAGAGTGGATATGACACTTGGTGAATGGACAGGGAAGGTCAATTTCACTGTGGTGCGGATAGATGACTACAAAGTTGTGTTAAGCATGGAGTTTATGAAGCAATTTGAAGCTATGGTAGTTCCCCATATGAAGAAACTGTACATTTACGACAGACAAGAGGATGTACCGATTTGTGTTCCAACCGTAGGAGTTACAATGGCCGAGTGTAAACTGACAATGATGAATATGGAGGATGACAAGAGAGATGAAGAGGTCTATAAGTGATTGTCTTCCACAAAGGCAAAGCTTATGGAACAATCACAGGTGATCCAAATATTGTCTGATAGTATAAGTGATTGTCTTCCACAAAGGCAAAGCTTATGGAACAATCACAGGTGATCCAAATATTGTCTGATAGTATCTTGGATCTATCTAGGAGACTAGAGGCAGTGGAGGAGGATGAGGATGAGGATGCTAGGCTGAATGTTCAGACGGAGGATCGGGAAGCATACTTGCAGAGGTTAGAAGTGGAGGATCTTGGTATATGGATTGAGTTGATTAGTGAGGAAGAGGGAAATTCTTTAGGTTCTACTTCCTCCTTATCTTCTTAGACTATCATTGAGATGAGGCTCATTGTTAGTTGCTCATAGCAGTGAGTCTCCAACATTTTGGGTAGAAATCTAGGGGTGAGATGACATGGATTGAAAGGTAGCACGCAGTGATGGGTTGTGATGATTTAGGGGCATGATTTCTTATGGAGGTGATGCATGGTTTGATTAGCTACCCAACTAGTCACCGACATGTGGGGTACAAGCACATGATTTCTTCCAGAGTTTGGCATATCTATGGCATGAGGCAGGTTGAGAGGTGGGCACATATGGATTACCCATACACACATTTGTGTGGTTTGATAGTCTTGGTGATGGAGATTGCTGAGATTGAGAGTTGTCGAGGATGACAACCATTTAGAGTGGGGGAGTATGTCACACCCATGAGTCATGCAGGAGATGTGCAATGGATTGGGGTGATGCGCACTCGGCTAAACATGACAAGTTGGCATGTGATGAGTCGATGGGTGCAATGAGTTGGAAAGCGGTGAGTTAGTTGTAATGTTTGTTGTGACGTTCATATGATTTGCATGCGACGAGCCAACGAAAGGAAAAATTTGGCTAAGTGTCGAAACTTGAGGAAGGCAACCTTATACAGTGCAGTCGGGCAAGTGGACCTGGCGAGGCGACTTGGTGGGCGAGGCGACCTTAAGTGGGGGCACAGACAAGTAAATTGAAGGTCAACCTAGGTAGGTCGACCCATGACAAAACTTGGCACTTGGTTATAAGTAGGAGAGTGCCATAGTGGAGAAGAGAAATCAAGCAATCTCACAAGAATTCAAGGTGACTTAAGGAGCAAAGTGAGTAGCCATATGAAGAGGCCAAGGTATAAGCGGTGCGAGGCTGAAGTACCAAGGTAAGGTGTGGGCGCAAAAAGCATAACCGCATGTTGGGTGAGTTGCAGTTCAAGTGAACCGCAGGGCCGTAGGTCGTGCGAACTGCAGGGGCGGGTCTACCCGTGGGTGGACACAGGTAGGCGAACTAGGTGCGGGTTGAACAATTAGCGGGCAAGTTGAACAATTAGCGGGCAAGTTGAACGGTGTGCTGAATGGGGCGACCGAATGGTGCACTAAGCAGGGTGCTGAATGAACAGTTGAACGATGGGCTGAATGGTCAAGTAAGCTGAACGATGGGCGAATGGTCTCGCTGAACAAACAAGTGAACGACGGACTAAACGGTCGGGTGAGTTGAATGAACATCTGAACGACGGGCAAACGGTTGGGCTGAATGAACAACTGAACGATGGAATTGAACGGATAGGTGAACGATGGGTTGAACGGTTGAGCGAGCTTAACGAACAGTCAAACGTCAAGTTGGATGATGATTTGAATGGGCGAGCTGAATGATGGATGAAACAGGGGAGGGCGAGCTGAACGAAGGTTGAATGGGTGAGCTGGATGATGAGTTGAATGGTGGGTTGAATGACCGGAAGAATGAACTTTGAAGTGCGACAATGAATGCTGAACAGGTGCCGGGCAACACAAGTTTTGTTGAACAGTGGGTAAGGCCACATGGTGGGCAGATCACCTTGGGCAAGGTTGCACGAACGAGTCGGCCAGGCCGAACGATGGTCTAAGGTGAAATTTCCAAAATTGGTGGTTGGCCTTGTTTCATCAAGAATATTTTGCGGTTTCCTTGGAAACGTTGTTGTATATTGAATTTATAAAAATATATTGTTATATATACTGTGGGCAGAATCATATCTGGGAGTTGCCCCTCCCTTAAAAAGACTAAGTGTATTTATATGCCTATGAAGATGAATGTTTCTGCGGTGTTATAACTGATGTATGCTTAGAAAGTGAAAAATAAACTAAGTATGGAATGTTAGGCATAGCCCACACTTGAAAGTATTATTGAAAAGAAATCATGTGGTGGTGCCACACCTTCCTTTGAGCGGTTGAAAGACTACGGCCAAGATAGGGGTGTGACACTACCACTCATGACGCTTTAGTGGGGGAGCAATACCATACCACTTACATTCATATTGGGGGATATATATTGAGGAAAAAATGACATAATATATTGCACATATAATAGGGGGTAAAGAGTTTTTATAGTGGCAGGTATAAAAAATGGAGCTCAAAGTTAATGAAAAAATGTAAAGGGGTATAAAAAATATTAGTGAAAAAATGGATACCTACAATATCTAGTGAAAGTAGGGGTCTTTTAAAATGGGAAGGCGTATTGGGTTAGTATTGGTAGGGAGTTATAAACAGGTATAAAAAATATTAATGAAAAAATGGATACCTACAATATCTAGTGAAAGTAGGGATTTTTTAAATTGGCAAGGTTTATTGGGTTCATATTGGTAGGGGGTTAAATAATGTGATTTTTAGAGGTATTTTCCAATATGTAGTCAAATTGAGGGTATTGTCTAGTATGCCAGGTTCATTGAGTGAAGCCCTCATGCTACCACTCAAGTTAGAAATTATGCTATGGAGAAAATTACATAAAAAATTATAACCTACATTTGGTCAATGATAAATTAATAGTGGTCAATAGGCAAATGAAATTCTATAGTATTGCTTTGGGAGGAACTAATAAATTGAAATCTAAAGTGGATAAATCAATTGTTTGCTAATTGGTGGGTAGTAACCATTAGTAAATATACACACTTACACTTTTTCGCCTACTTAAAGGGAGGACAACATAAATAAAGGTGGGAAGTAATTCTTGGTAAGTATGTTTATCTACATTTTAATACTGTCCATTTTTTATGCAAAGACTTCCTTAAATTATGGTGGGAGTATCTTCACTACACAACTATCTAAAAACCATAAATCAATATTAGAATGGTATCCATAAATTTGTGTGATGGACTAATAATAATGATTTATTTTTAAATTCAAGGTCAATAATATTATTTTTAAAGTCAATATTAAGGTAAATATCAAAGGAGACTAATATTAACAATATTCTATTATTAATATTATAGTCAATGTAGATAATGTAGATACTAAATTAGTGAATGAATCCTTTTGTTTATTGTAGAAGGAATCCACTCTATAAAAAATTTGGCTATTAAAATTTATAGAAATATTCATACTCTACGTGTTTGAGTTAGCTATCACTTACTATACTACAACAAGTGTAGGTAGATAGTAAACTGGTGAATGGAATCTTCTTGTTTGTTGGAGAAGGAACCCACTCTATAAGAATTTGGCTCTTAAAACTTATAGAAATATTCATACTCTGCCTCTTTGAGTCAATAACTATCACTTACTATACTACAATAACTATTACAGGGTAGTTTAGTAAGTGATAGGAGGGAGGGAAGGAGTGGTCACAGTGGCATTATTGCTTTGTAGTCAATTTGATATGAAGCTAAGAGTGATTAATTTGATATTTGATGTTTTTTGTTTATTTGTAAAAAGGAGTTGTTCGCTGATTGCTAAAATTTATAAAGATATATCTTTCTGAATTTGAATTTAAATTTATATCTCTGGGAATTTGAATTTAAAACTATAACCTTTTATTAAGAAAGATACAGTGAAACTCATGCACCTCTTGGAATTTGAAACTATTATTAGAAACACTCTATCTTGGTCACATTTAGTCTATCGGAGTAAATTAGTGAATGGAATCTTCTTGTTTGTTGGAGAAAGAACCCACTCTATAAGAATTTGGCTCTTAAAATCTATAGAAATATTCATACTCTACCTGTTTGAGTCAATAACTATCACTTACTATACTACAATAATTGTTACAGGGTAGTTTAGTAAGTGCCACTCAAGTACTACACTACAATAAGTGTTATAGGGTAGTTTAGTTCCTGCCATCCAAATTAGAAATTATGCTATGGGGAAATTTGCATTAAAAGTTATAACATACATTGATGAATGCTAAATTAATAGTAGTACAATTCTAATCCTAAAGTTTTTCTTTGAAAATAACTAACAAATTGAGATGTGAAGTGGATAAATTAATTACTTGCTCAAGAACAAGGACTTGCATAAATTTTGGTCGGTAGGAAGAACTAGTAAGTTTACACATTTATTGTTTTAATGTACTTAATACTAAGGAAAACATACATAATAATGGGAAGTAAGTCTTAGTAACTATATTTATTTACATATTACATTCCTATCCATTTTTTATGCCAAAACATGATTAGTAGGTAGTAACCACTACTAAGTCTACAAATTTAGAGTTTTACTCTTACACAAATGTCGAGGAAAACATACATAATGGTACTCGAGTATATTTATTTACATTTTATTTCTATCTATTTTTTATTGCAAGGACTTGCTTAAATTATGGTGGGAAGTATTTGATGGTAAATATATTATTATTTATTTACCTAAAATACTAGCTATTTGTATTTTTATATTGTTTTCTTTTAAAGATTAAAATAAAAAATCACTAACCATATCAATGCATGAATATTGCAACCATATTCATAAATTATAGCATAAATTATATAATATAGTTATCTATATATCAGTATATTATACAGAGGTTACAAGAAAACCTTCAAACTATAATCTAATCAAACTTTTTATTTATTTTTTAAATAGTATTGAAATATAAATATTTTTTCTCAAAATTAAACCTTCTAAATTATATTAGTAAACCTACTAAATCATACTTCACAAAACTATCACTTCAAAAACCATTACACATACCTAACCATGTTTTCCCATCGTTAAACAAATAGGAAAAAAATAAAATGCCTCTTCTACTAAAGTGTTATTTCATATGCAAACAACATGTCTGGGCTCTTACAGTTATGTTATGAAGATCTTTGCAATTAATGTTGTATTCTCAAAGAGAAGATGGGCAGATGGACTTGTGTGGGTTTTTAACCAGACGTGAATTGCGGCAACAGGGATGCTGTTTGACAATACCTTTCTTTTGAATACTAAAAAACATATTCGCATGCGGCAACCTGCATGCTGTTTGACAATACCTTCTTTTGAATACTTCAAACATATTCGCGTTATTGTGCGAATCTTCGGCACGTGGTAAGTTCTAGTGATCAGAGCCTTTTGACTTTCTTTTCAATCATATTAAAACAAAAGGAGTCATTTAACCATGGAGAGGAATTGCCTAGATCATCAAAAGTGGCAGGAATCTGGGGAAATTTTTTTCAAAAATCTTGTAAAGGCAGTCTTTGAATAGTGTTTTTGATAATGGAAATGGATTCAGCACCATCAAAAAAGTCTAGGACACCTAAAATTTTGAAGTTTAACAACTATAACTTGGATTTACAAAAATCTTTGCTAGATTCTCTCTAAATATGACCAGAATTTCCATTAGACTATACGAAAATAAAATGGTATTTTATATAAATCAATAATATAATATAATTTAAATAAGATTAGGTTTTGTTGTTTTTTAAAATATATTTCAAATAATATAAATAAATTTAACATGTTAAAAAGAATCTTACAACTTTAATGTTTACAGATTAAATAAATTGAATTGACTTTTTTAAACCTATTTTTATTAAAATTAACATAAAAACAGGTTAAAAAAACTTAAATTAACCACAAAAATATAAAAATAAACTATTTGATCTAGACTAAAGCGAATAATTAAATTGACACATACTGGAATGCATGTTCTAGGCGCATATTCCGTGGCTGGTGGTGCTCCATGGGAAAAAGAGAACAAAAAAATACTGCGAGGCATGCGGTGGGCACATTTCCCAGTGTGGTATTTATTGGAAGTAACCCGGCCAGAGCCCATTGAAAAAAGACGACCTTTATTACAAGTTACAACGATGTGGTGAGTTGTAATGAGCCAGATTTAGCCTAACAGAGACTTGTATTATGCCGTAACTTAGTGGAACCATTTCAAAAGTTTGTCCACTTTTTATTTAGCGGAAAGTGTTAGGTAATCACTATTTTGGGTTGTTTATGTCAATTACTAGATTTTTTATTTAGTGGAAAGTGTTAGGTAATCACTATTTTGGGTGGTATGTTCACTGTTAGATTTAAATAAGCATATAATTTAATTTTGAGTATATAAAGTTTCTGTCAAAGTGCTAATTCATTTCTAACTTGTCCTGATATAAATCACACTAGTTGGTTCCAAAAACATCGACAAAGATCTTTCTATATGTAATTTACGCAGAAATTCTTTTTATAAACGTGAATCATTATTTAGTATATGTTATTGTTCCACAATAACATATATATCCATTTAAATATGGTTCCGCAACTTAAAAAATTTATGTGATTGATTGAAAAACTATCATGCATTTTGAATAAACGTTTGGGCATCGGCCTAAGTCTTTATGTTATAAATTCTCTGTGGTTCGCATTTCTCTCAAGTATTAATGAAAATTCTATAAATCTAGGGCGATTGTTTAGTTCTATATTTTGATCGATCAGTGCATTACTGTGGGTGTTAATGGCGCAGGCATATCCTCCCCCAGGGTACCAACCTCAGCAGCCGCCGCCTTATGGCTATCCTCCTCCACAACCCTACCCTCAACAAGGTATTACTACATAGATTTTCAATATTTCAGAATATATGTTTTAGATCCACTGTTGTTACATTTCAGAATATATGTTTTAGATCCACTGTTGTTACATTTAATCTATGTTACTAGAAACAGTACCTAAGGGTTTCGACTTTCTTTTGCAGGAACCCATTTAGTGGGAACCCTACTTAGCTAAAAATGTCGAGTGTTTCTGCTAGTTGTTTCTCTGATAGAATTATTAGTTCAAGTTTTATCATTAGTTGGAAATCACATCATTGGTAAAATAATTTACAACTTCGCAAAATAGTATGCAGATTTTTTTTATGGTTAATGTATTTACTCTAAAGTTTCAATCAATGTTATAAAAAGTTCCCAAAACGCTGGTTTCTCTTCCCAGTGTGGCGTTCCTGGAAGCATAGATCTGAACCACTTAAGTAAAAATGGATTGTTTTGTTTGAGGTATTGTAGGTTATCCACCACCACCGCCCGCAGGGTACTCGCAGCAGCCCCCTCCAGTAGTTGGGCCTCCCCAATATGGTCAGCAGCAACAGTCTGGGGTTTCCAAGGGAGTTTTGGGAGGATGGTTAAGTATCTTTTTCTGTTTCCACATTATTTAAACCAAAATTATAGGCTTATATATTCTCATTCTGCTTTCAGAAATGGAAGAAACGTGAATGTTTTAGTACTTTCTATTTATATAGATTGATTTTATAAAGGTCAGAGATATTAATAAGTTATTATATGATTTAGCTATTGTGTAGATGGTGCAAGTAACACAGTTTTGATTTTGGTTGTGCAGCCTGGCGGCGCTTTGCTGTTGCTGTGTATTGGACGAGTGCTGCTGTGATCCTACCGTCATTTGCGTAGGGTAGTCAATGTTTCCAATGTGCACGCTGAATGTTTTGATGGGAGTGAATGAAATCTTGTTTGTTGGTTAGATATGTTTGGGAATTGAAAATCTAATTATTTGGATACACAGAGTTTGCGAATAAAATTTTTTTAAGTGTATTAGTTGGAAATAATTAATTTCTATTTGTCTATGGTTATAATTCTCTATTTGAGGAGTTTGTTTCTATATAATAGGGATTTAGTTTTCTCTAGTTTAATGTGTTGTTGAGAGAATCTCTCAACCACACTACTGTAAGTCTAAGATAGCATTCCTATCTTAAGACTATTGATTGTATAAATGTGTGTAATTTGCTCATTCATTAAATATAGAGAATATATTAATTGTGCTAATTTTATCTATCGTACATAAATATGAATTAACATGGTTTTTACTAATTAGGTTGTTTTGATGAAAATAAATGAAATTTTGTTTGTTTTTGCGTTGGTTAGATATATTTAGGGATTGAAAATCTCATTATTTAGATATTCAATGAATATGTTTTACACTAATTATGTTGTTGTTTTGATGAGAATAAATGAAATTTTGTGTTGGCTACATATATTTAGAGATTGAAAATCCCATCATTTAGATATATAAGAACGCACCAACATATTTTTTTTGTCACGTTTTTTTCCCAATTGTATTATTGGCAGCAAATATTTTTTTACCAATTGTAATATCATCGATCGAATAAAATCATGTTAAATCTATATATTGTTTACTTTTAATTATCACTACGTGACCATTTTGTGGTGACCATGTTTTCTAAGTAAGGCAATATATTACTGCGTGTACGCACAAAATCTATAAGTGTTTATTTACATATGTTCAGATTGGCATGTCTATTTACTGGTTGTAAGTAAGTTTGTAATAGTATTTTGCTTCGTAACTTACTTAAATATTGGCATTTTATTCCCACGACGGTTTTGTGAGATATGGAATAATTATTTGAAAGTTATTAATATTTTTTTTGTATGTTTGGTAGTATTTTTTCGTTAGTATTATCCAACCATAATCATATTTGTCCAATAGTATCAAATGGCCTCAACCTCCTACATATCAGCGTTAAAAGATGTCCAAAATTTAAATGAATTTTTTTCTCCATCCATGCAACATTTGCTATTCTATCTATAATAAACATCATCATAAAAATAAAATTTTGTCTAGCACCGTGTTTTACTCATCATTCCAGGACTCCACCAGGGTTGGGGCTTTAGCGCTCGACCCCGACATCTCGCTTCTCCTCATGTCCTGTAGACTTTGCTCTATCCTACTCAGAGCTAAGTTGTTTTGGTAGACTTGAATCTGGTCTACTACTATCTCCCTGGACTACTGCTATCTCCCTGTGGAGATCAGTCTTGTTGGCTCCTTCATTTTGGCTTCCACCTGTACCTCTTGTTCCTTGTTTAGTTCTTGTTCCTTGTTGAGTGTCATAGCTCAGGCTACTATGTTCTTCATAACCCAGTATTGTTGGATTGTTTTCTAAAATAGAGTAGGGTGGCCATAGGTGTTCCTCGGATCTTGCACCATGGTTTCCCACTCTTCTGTCTCAATGTCCTGGTTGGTGATGTTGTCATTGAGTTCCCTCTCCCATCCATCTATTTGTGCTCTTACCTCTGGTGTGTTTCCAACCATGTACGCACTGATAAGAGTATGCATATGCTCCTTTCCAGTCTTCCTGCCTCGCTTGCGTTGGCCACTACTGGAGGTTGCATCCCCACCGATGGTCCGTTTCCCTACCTTTCCAGTTCCTCTACTACTTCGTTTAGCCACCTCTTTTACTTCTCTTGCCATACTTTCTTTGTCCCGGCTGCGCTTTTCTTCGCTTGATTCTTTCTCCTCTATAGGATTGCTCGCTACAGCGCAATGCGCGATCCAAGCCTCCAAACTGTACTCCACTCGAATTATTATTAAACCTAAAATATTAACATAAGAAATATCAGTAGTCTATATCTATACACCCCGAACTGTTGTATTTTTATATGCTCTGAGTTTTGCCTCTTTTCCAAGTCCTGGTAACTTGGGTTTCCCCCTCTTCTCCCTCAGATTCCCCCCCTGACAACTCTTGGGTTAACATTCTTCGACATCTCAAATCTTCTCTTCTCTGATTCATCCCTCCCCAGCAACCTGCAACCTACTGGTCTACCTTTATAGTCCTACATGAGTCCCTACATTAGGTTTCCTTATCCCTGTTTTGAGCTTCGAAAGGGTTCCCCTTCCCAGCCTCTCTCCTGTCTGGTATCCCCACTCGAATTTTGCCCATAGATAGCCCCTGGGTCTTTCTCTAGAAACTTTGGTTTGGTTTCACAACAAGCTAGGCTATCCATAGCCTTGTTTCATTGGCCCCCAAAAAACCCTCCACTCTGTGTCGGCTATACCTCATTTATCCTTTCTGTGCTTCAGGTACCACGTGGCCAGGGCTGTTATCTTTCTGCACTCTCCCTTAAAAGGATCCCTGTTGTCTCCTCAACCTCCCTCATTCCCTCCCTTCTCATCTTCCCAAGGGGACCCTCTAACTTTACCATATCTCTCCACTTCATTATCATTCTAGACTAGGTTAGAGTTCCAGGAAGCCGTGGTTTCGACTCGTTCTGAGTCCTGGCTTTCCCAAGCCCCCTTCCCCAATACCTCTCAATTAAACATTACTACAATTCTATTATTTAGGGCATTGAGGGTGACATAACATCGATTTGTGTTGACCCATCCGTAGCCATTGGCTTGTGTCCGCCTCCTACGTCCACCACCTTTCTTTTCTCGTTCCCTCACCTTCATTCTCTACATGCAACTATCCCCTTTCTCAAGTGCCTTTGCCTATTTTTGTTTTATCCTGTTGTCCCTGCGATCTTCCGTCCCGCCTCTCACATGTCCCCATAATCCTCACACCTCCCATTCTTTCATTCCTTCTCCTCGGAATGATGAACCTCTAACACTTCGATCTTTTTCCTTCATTAACTCCCTCGTGCCTCCGGCTGATCCTGCCATGGGTACCTCTCTATACTCAAGCCACTTGCCAGCTCTGTTCTTCCTGCCCTCTCATTTTCCCCCAAGCCTTCCTTTCTCCCTATCGTTTTCAGCCACACCTGTCCTCATTCTGGACCTTCCTCCTCCCTACCTTGTCCTTCTTGCTACCCTTCCTACTCTCACAATCTTCCACATCCCGATGTCCCCTCTCTCCTTGCGCCCAAGTGGGTGGTTTCTGGCACCTCCACCTCCCATCCCCTGTAGCCCACCTCAACTTTACTATCGCACCCTAATCGGGGGTTTCCTCTTTCTCCTTGTATTTTTCTAGGATCTCCCCTAGTTTCCTCATCCCCTCCATTTGTAATAACTCTTCTCCTGTTATATCCAGGTTTCTACCTACCTGGCTGCATTCCCAGTTAGCGAGATTGTCCGCTACCACGTTGCCCATCCTATGGACATGTGTTTGTATGATGTACTTGATCTGTCTAATTAGCTTGTTGATCTCTTGGACAAGCCTTGCCATCCTCCATCTTTGGCTTATTGTTTCCTAGTGAGTCCCTTGCTGGAGCTTTTTCACCATGTCTATTGCCATTTTCGAATCTCCTTCCACTTGTAGTCTCTGGAACCTCTCCCTTACCATAATTTCCAGTCCCTTGTTCAAAGAATGAAGTTTTGCTTCATTGTTGGTTGCAGTGCCGCAGTGCATAGTGAATATTTGGATCATTTTACCATTGTCATTTCTGAATACTCCTTCCATCCCTGCAGCCCCAGGGTTCCCTTTCGCAGCTCCATCGGAGTTAAGTTTGATAAATTATTTTGGAGGCCGTGTGAAGTAGTTCATAGACTTGCAATTGGCGGGGTGGTGCTTCTACGAGGAGGAATTTAGCATACTGGGCTTCAAGTTTAGGCCTCTCATTATTCTTTCTTCCTAGGGATTTTTTTCCAATCGTCTGCATACCATTTCTCAGCCAGTATTGGTTCTCGTATGTTTTGGAGTATCCTTTTCCATCTTTCTTCTTCTTTTCTTTTTTCATATTTGAAGATTAGATTATTTCTTTCCTTCCATATTTCCCATAGGAAGAAACCTAAAGAAAGTCTCGAGGCTCAATTCAGGATTGGGTTTTCGTAAGGCTTTTTCCGCCAATTATCCATTGTTACTTTCATACTAGTTGGATTCCTGTCACTTACTCTGAAGAGTCAATCATTGTTTCTCCAGAAGTCTTCACTATATCTACATGCATTGCTAATATGTTCCATTTTTTCTACTTGTTCATTGCATAAGCTGCATATCAAAGGTCCCTGCAGGCCTTCTTTCTACTGTTGGTCCCAAGTAAGTGCTCGCCCATGTCGGAGGATACATATGAAGAAGGCGATTTTCGGCCATGCCTTTTCTTGCCATATTCTATCCCATATCTGTGTCCCCTGTTGTATGTGGTGTGCTGCTTCTAGTTGATAGCCCTCCTTAATTGTGAACATCCCTTTAATCCTATATGCCCATCTAAGAATGTCTTACCCCTCTGTTTTTGCAATTTTTTGGGTTGCCATCTATTTCTCATATAACTTCCATTGGGGTGTTTTTGGGGCATCTTCCATTGGGGTGTTTTTGGGGCATCGACTAATCCTGTTTTTGTTTCCAATTTCTCTAGTACTCTCTCGGTTTCATGCTCCAGAATTTTTTAATATTTTTTCTTCATGGATATTAGTATATTGACATACTATTTCTAGCTCAGGTTTTCTCTTTAGTTTTACTCTCTGTTGCCACGCTTCTTCCCAAAATTTGGCTTTGTCTTCTCCATTAATTTCCTAGAAACTATGGGTTTTGATCAAATTTCTATTGTCTAAAGCTAAGTTCTAGATGGATGATCCTTTCTTATTGTCATAGACTCTCATCTTTCCTTTAGTTGAGCTCGACATGCCATACTTCCTCTCCCATAATTTCTTCCATAGGTCTGCTCCTCCCTAGATCCATCTCTACCAGAGCTTTGCCTCGATGACCTGATTGAGAATGTACGGGTCTCTGAGTCCCAACCCCCCATGTTTTAGGGGTTTACTGAGCTAGTTCCATGATAGTAGAGCTCATTTTTTTCCCATTTTGGGCCCTTGCCACAAGAACTTTTTGAAGATATCTATCATCTTTTGGCAAACTATTTTTGGCGTCGCCTGCCTGGATAATTGGTAAATCAGGATAGATTGTAGCACTGATCTCAATAGTATTACTCGACTCAGCATATTCAGTGGTCTAAATGTCTAATTCTACGTTCTCCCTTGGATTTTTGCCAATGGGGGTTTCCAATTTGCCACTCTGCTTTGTTGATCATTTAGCAGAATTCCTAGGTATTTCGATGGGAGATTACCAATTCGGAATCCCATTATTCTTGCTAAGAACACTTGTGATGGTGTTGTTGTGTTGAAGAAAAATATATCATACTTTTCCTTATTTATCTCCATCCTTGAAGCACTTGTGAAGTCAATAAGAATCTCCATTAACCCTCTGGCTTCCTTGAGAGATGCATGCCCATACATCGTTATGTCATCTATGAATTGTTGGTGAGTTAACAGTAAATCATTCCTCCACAGTCTAAGACCACTGTACTTTTCTCTTTTAACTTTCTCTTTTATATACCTTCCGAGTCCTTTTGCGGCCAGTATGAACAGAAATGGGGATAACGGATCACCTTGCCTGAGCCCTTAGGTTGTGTTGAATGCCTCTGTGGGTGAATTATTAAGTAAAATTGATAGGACTAGAGTTTATATCATCGACATTATCTAGCTTATCCATATTTCATGAAAGACAAATGCCTTCAATATTCCGTGTAGGTATTTACAGTTCACACGATAGTAGGATTTTGATAAGTCTAGTTTAACTAGCATACCTTTGGTTTTTCTTGTCTTTAGTGAATGTATTTCCTCTTTTTCGATCACTATGCCATCTACTATTTGTCTTCCTTTAACAAACCTTGTTTGTTCCTGAGATATTAGACCAGGAAAGATAGGTTTTAGGAAGTTTACCATAATTGTAGCCATGATTTTGTAAATTACATTACAAAGTGCTATTGGTCTAAACCCTTGCAGTTCTTCTGAATGATCCTTTTTTGGAGTAAGGGGTCGACCAGAAATGTGGAGTTCAAGGCTGGATGCATTCTTTTAGTGCATCGAGACTCCTCAATGATTTTCACTATATCTTCCCCTATGAATAGCCACGTCGCCTGAAATAATTATGTTGTTATTTGTCTAGACCTGGTGTTTTGTTCTTCGCCATGCTTTTGATGACTTCTTCTACTTCTACTTTAGATATTTCCCTTGGCAGGGCCATGTTCTGATCCCTTCTCACCAAATTGGGAATGTGCTATGTGTTTTTTTATATTCTCCTCTCTTCTTATATTGGGTTCTGTCAGTAGCCTCTGAAAGTGTTGAACTAACATGTTCTCCATGTCTTCGTTTTGGGTAAGTCGGTTGCCTTTCTAATTGACTAGGGAGAATATCCTATTTTGTTGCCTATGTTGGATCATAGCTTTATGAAAAAAGAATGTGTTTCTTTCCCCTTCCTTTAACCATTGGATTCTTGATTTCTATTTCCACATAATTTCTTCTTGTTGTCTCTTTTCCTCCAATTTATTTATCAGCTACCCTGCCTCCTCCACTAGCAACTCACTTCTACCCTCATTGATGATTTGCAGTTGTACATTCCTCATCTTGACTTGGATCAATTGATGTTCCTAATGTATGTTTCCGAACTCATCCTTGTTCCATTTCTTTATTTTTCCTTTTAGTTATTTGAGTCTGAGTTGAAAGATGTGTATCATATTTCTCCCTTCTTTCTCACTCTCGTTCCACCACTACATTTTTTCTATGAAGGTCGCTTTTCTTAGCAAAAAGGCTTCAAACCTAAAAGGTCTGTTTCATTTTCCTTGTTTCATTTCCACTTCTAATTTAATATGCCAGTGATTTGACCCTAGGCACGATAGAATTGTAGCCTTATAGTAAACATCTTTACTAATGAAATTTTCTGTAGCCAAGAATCTGTCCAATGAGAAGCTATTTGTCTGTTCCCTCCCCTTCTATTATTCCACGTATATTTTCCATTAATTGTTAGGATATCCACCAGGTGTAGTTCTTCTTGTATACCCCTAAATTTCTCCATTTCTGGCTCTTCCCTTCAAAGTCCCCGTTTTTTCTCCTTCGGCGTTGTTATCAATTTGAAATCGCCTGCTAGTAACCAAAGATTTTCCTCATGTAGTTGGCTTAACGTCTTTATCCTCTGGAGGAAGTTTTCCTTTTCCACTGGGATGTGTGGGCCATAAACTACAAAGATTAACAACCATTCTTTATTTCCTATCAGGCAAAACCGCCCCATCAGGATTCACTTCATGCCTATCCAGTAATCAATTGTCACCTATGCTGGGTTCCACAGGATTGCAATCCTGCCTGTGCTACCTCTTGCATCCATAGACATACATTCATACCTTCATTTCATCTTACTTAGGATTTCTTCCATTTTCCCTCCTATAATCTTTGTTTCTTATAGCAACATTAATTGGGGTTTCTCTTTTCTTAGTCTCTTAGCTAAGTATCTTTGTTTACCTCAGCTATTTAGGCCTCTTATGTTCCCGGATGTAACTATCATTGGGACACTTTATTTATTTGTTGGTATACCACTAAGAGTGTTACCACCCTGCCTGTGTTCACCAGCATTTCTCCCATAATCTGTATAGATTCCTGTAGGTTTCTCCATCCTCTTTTCTTTCCTCATTTTATTTTGTTTGAATACTCTTGGGGGTTTTCCTGATGTATCCCTAGTTGTTCTGCAATCTCAACCTGTCCTTGGCCCTGCTTAGCTTGATACTATTAGAATGTCTCTCCATATAATATTTTTTGGTCTTCCAGAATAAATCTTTCATCTAAATGTCTCCATTCATTTATTAGTTTCTTCAAAACTTCTTCTTCCATGCCAAGTTCCTCTCCCTTGCTTTGCTCAATTTCCATTGTAGTGGTTTTCATCCCCTCCCTTTCCTCCTTACCCTCTTTATCTATCAACTCTCTTCTAGCTTTCCTCTTGGGGTTTGGTTTTCCTTGACTTGAACTTATCTCATTTCCTTTCTCATGATAATCCATAAGTTGGATCTCATTTTCTTCATCTTCTTCTACCTACAGTGCTTCAAAGCTATTTGTTCTGCTCGGGTGAGTTTGGTATTCTTTTTTCCCTGTGTTGAGGGTTTCCTTTGATTTTATGCTCTTGATTTTCACTTCTTGGAACCCTTCCTTATCTTCTTGAGGTTTCCTCGATTGCTTGTGCATATTCTCCCCTTCCTCTAGGTTTAGTGGACAATCCTTAAATAGCTAGTCAGATTCATGACACCTTCGACATCTGAACAGGATATGTTCATAGTCGAAGGCTTGTTGCCAAACCTATTCATGGTATTCTAATTCCACTTATTCGGGTATGGGTTCAACTATATTCATCTACACACAGATTCTCGCATAAGATGCGTATCTTTCTCTTTTTGTCATTTCTGCTATTTTGAAAAAATTTCTTATTGTATTTCCAATACCCTCTAATATTTCTGGGTCCCATAAGTCCATTGGGAAATCGAATAATCTTACCCATACCAGGGCTACTAGAAATTTTTCCTTGTCTAGGTCATAACATTCTTCCCAATATCTCATAAACAAACTAGCATTATAATGGAAGTAAGGTCCATTTTCAAATGCTCTTTCTTTATCTTGTAGGTTTGAGAATATTACTGTGAAGAAGCCTCTAGCTCCCATATTCAACTCGATATGGCCTTTGGGTTCCCATTTTTGTTGTATCCACTTGGTAAGATCTTTCTTTGTTAGCCATACTCTTGTGAACTTGTATATCAATGCATGGTCCTTCATGTAACTTCTGTATCTCTCCAATATATTCATCGGAATAATGAATCTCGGTTTCTCTGTCGCTCATGGTAAACATTTTCCTCTTTGTTATGCTCTTAACCTACAAGACGATACCGGAATACCAAATATGTGAAGAAATATACCCAGAACATAGAAAAATGAGAAATAACAGCAAGTATTTTATTATTCAGAAAGCAATGTTCACTTGCCTCTTCGAGGGGGCAACCTCCAATAGAGTAGAGCTCAATACAAAATAAGACATGATGCTCCTCGAGGGGAGTCTGTATCCTTTGTGTAGGATTCATACATGCAATACTATGGGGAAATACCATTGTTCTTATTAATACCGTCTATCTAATACCATGGCCCATTTGCAACTAATTGTGGTCCCTTCATTAAATGCGGGTTAACCACTTACAATTATTAATATGGACTTTATTGGATCTTTAATTAACTATAACTATGACTCTATCCTATTACATAAATAAGGGGGTTAGGGTGGGACCCTAACATGCCCTCCCCCATAAGAATAGCCTTGTCCTCAAGGCTGAAGCTGCGGAAACTGCTGAAGAATAGTGGCTGGTTCCTAGGTCGCATCTTCCGGAGAGGTGTCTTTCCACTTGACGAGGACTTCCTTGATCATGCGGCCACACAAGTGCCATTCTCATGTGTCAAGAACCTGTTCAGGTTGGAGCCAGATTGACCCTTCTTCATCTAGTTCAAGTAGATTGGTTTGAATTCTGTAATTGTTCCCAATCACTTTCTTGAGGCATAAGACATGGAAGACTGGATGGATTTTTCCAGTGGGTGGCAAAGCTAGCTTGTAGGCAACTTCTTCAACGCACTGAAGTACTTGATACAGTCCGTAGAATTTTGGAGATAGTTTCTGACAACCCTTGGCTTTGAGTGATGTTTGCTTATATGGTTGTAGCCTCAAAAATACCTGATCCCCTTCTTGAAATTGACGTTCTGAGCGATGTTGATCTACCTATTGCTTCATGCAGTTTTGAGCTTGATGAAGATTCTCTCTAAGGTGGGCTAGCATGGTTGTGCGGTTCTGTAGGATTTGATCCATTGCTTGTACCTTCAAGCATCCCTTAATATAAGAAGTAGGGGAAGGAGGGAGTTGACCATAAACTGCTTCATATGGAGTCATTTTGGTGGTGGCATGATAGTTGGTGTTATACCACCATTCAGCTAGAGGTAACCACTGTACCCAAAGATGTTGCTTTTCTGAAGTGAAATACCTAAGGTAGGTTTCCAGACATTTTTTTATTGCTTCAGTTGCTTGACCATTAGTTTGTGGATGATAGGAAGTACTGAGTTATATTTTGGTACCTTGTAGCATGAAGAGTTCCTACCAAAAGTTACTAGTGAAGACTGGGTCACGATTAGACACAATGGAAGTGGGCATGCCATGCAATTTGAAGATCTGATCCATGAAACATTGAGTGACCAAAGTCAGTGTAAAAGGGTAGGGTAGGGCACAAAATGAGCATACTTAGAAAGTCTATCCACAACCACCATGATGACTGACTTGTTTCCTGACATTGGAAGACTCGTAATGAAATCCATAGAAACGTCCATCTAGATTGAGGCCGGGATGGGAAATGGCTATAATGTGCCTTGGGATTTGACTGTTTCTCCTTTGTGGTGCTGACAGATGTCGCATTCAACTAAAAAAGTAAGAATGTCATTTTTCATGCCCGTCCAAAAAAATGATCTTCGAGTGCGAGCATACGTCTTCTGAAAGCCTGAATGTCCTACAGTGGGAGATGAGTGGAACTCCACCAAAATGCAGCTTTTGAGGGTGGATGTTGTTGATATTATGACTCTGTACTTGTAGCGAAGAATCTCATCCTACCACGAGTAGCCTGTTGTGGAATTTGGATTCGCCTGCAATTGATTAATGAGTTGGGAGAGCCAGGAATGTGAAAACCATTCCTTGTGAGCCTCTTCACTCCATTCTGGAATGGGAAGGGAAATTGCAAGTAGGGTAGTTTCCTCCTCGAATTTGTGGGATAACGCATCTGCTACAATATTTTCGCGCCCTTTCTTGTAAATGATCTCATAATCATATCCCAGCATTTTGGCGAGCCATTTATTTTGTTGTGGTGAGGATAGGCGCTGCTCCAAAAAATATTTAAGGCTTTGATGGTTTGTGCGGATTTGGAAACGTCACCCTAATAAGTATTGTTGCCATGTATCTATTGCATGTAAGATGGCCATCATCTCCTTCTCATAGGTAGATTGTCCTAGATTCTTTCCACTTAGTTGTTGGCTCGTGAAGGCCAAGGTTCGACCTTGCTGCATTAAGACTACCCCAATACCCGTACCCGAAGCATCACATTCAATCACAAAAGATTTGGTGAAGTCTAGTAGTGCTAAGACTGGAGTGGAACACATGGCATGTTTGAGAGCTATAAAGGCCTGTTGTGCTTCATCATTCCAGAGGAATAAAATTTTATTGAGGAGTTGAGTGAGGGGCCTAGCAATGCGACCATAATTGTGGACAAATTTGCGATAGTAGCCTACGAGACCCAAAAATCCTCTCAGGCTCTTCAAGGTCATAGGTTGAGGCCACTATTGGATTGCCTGGATCTTTTTGGGGTCCATCCTGACACCTTTACGCCCCACAATGTGGCCCAAATACTCAACTTCTTCCATTCCAAAAGAACACTTGGACATCTTGACAAATAATTTATGCTTGTGGAGTAGTTGCAATAGCAGATCTACATGTTGAAGACGTGCGGCCCAGGTGCGACTGTAGATGAGGATGTCATCAAAGAAAACAAGGACAAATTCTCTGAGATATGGTTTGAGTAGGTGGTTCATAAGGCTCTGAAAAGTGGATGGGGCATTACAAAGACCAAATCTCATGAACAAGAACTCATAATGGCCTTCATGAGTTCGGAAAGCAATCTTTGGAATGTCGACTTCTTTCATGTGAATTTGGTGGTAGCCTGAGTGAAGGTCGAGCTTAGTAAAGAATTGAGCCCCATTTAGTTCATCTATAAAATCATCGACAACCGGGATGGAAAATTTATCTTTCACTGTCAACTTATTAAGGGCCCTAAAGTTTGGACACATACGCCATTCCCCATCTTTCTTGAGCACCATGACCACCGGTGATGAATAAGGACTAATTTTGGGATGAATGACGCATGCTTCCAAGAGTTCCTTAACTATTTTTTCTATTTCACTCTTTTGGGAAAATAGATATCTATATGGGTGCACATTTGGTGGTTGGGCCCCTGGGACCAAAGTAATGTTATGATCATGTTCCCCTCTTGAGGGTGGAAGCTCATGAGGCTTGTTAAAGACTGGGAGATGGTTGTTTAAGATCTATTGCATCTCAGGATGAATATGAAGAGAATTGGGTTTGAAGGCTTCGATGGAATTAAATTGAGCTATAACTCCATGGTGGCCCTTTTTTAACAATTTTTCCATCTGATGTGAGTTGATGATAGAGGGAGCTCCCTCCTGGAGTCCGTGGAGGGTATGTGTGTGGTTTTTTTGCTTAAAGCTCATATATAACTCCTGAAAATCCATTGTGATTGGGCCAAGTGTGCGAAGCCATTTAGCACCAAGGACAATTTCGCACCCTCCCATGTGTATGGCAAACATGTGGGTCTTTAACTGATAATCCCCCATTTGAAGTTTGACATTTTCACAGCAGTCTTCACATTTCATTGTTCCCCCATCAGGAATTTGGACCTGGAAGTTAGAAACTGCTCAGAAAAAACATTGCACTGCTTCCACGACTCTTTGATGGATAAAATTATGTGTACTTCCACTATCAATCAAGACTATTACTGGGTGATGCTTAATAAAACCTCGGATTTTGAGAGTTTGAGGCAAAGAAATCCCTGCTAAAGCATGCAGCGAGATAAACGGTTCCTCAGGTACATTGTCCTACTGGTTGTCCTCTTCTTCCTCCTTTGGTTGCTCAAGTGTTGGGGCTTCCTTTGATGAACTGTGATCAGTAGCATCAATTTGAAATAATTTGGGCTCCTTGCATTTATGCCTAGGGGAGTATTTCTCATCAAAGTAGTAACATAATCCTTGCTTTCTTCTTTCCGCCATTTCTGTTGGTGACACCTTTTTAACCTTGAGTGTTTGGGTAGTGCTTTGAGCCTATGGGGGGCAAACCTTGGTGATGAAATTTGGGTGATTGGACTGGGCCGCTAACACACGTTCAACTTCATGAGCTATCCTGCAAGCATGCAACCATGAGCTAGGGTGGTGCAGTCGGATGTGGGCTTGTATTGCTTCTTTGAGACCATTGACAAAACATTCCACGTAAAACTCATCGTGTAGACCTCTAGTGCGGAAAGCTAAGGCTTCAAAGGCTGCATTATATTCATTCAATGTTCCTGTCTATTGGAGCTTAGTGAGATGACCCAAAAAGTCAGATTCATGGTCAAAGCGATCCATAAGAGCTTTTTTGAATGTCTTCCAAGTCAAGGGCATTCCATAGTAATGTTGATGCGATTGCCACCATTGCCATCTTTCATTGTCCAAGTACATGATACCCACACTAAGCTGAGTCGCATTATCCAGGATGTAATTCAGTGTGAAATATTGCTCCATTTGCACTATCCATGCGGCCGGGTGAGAGCCATCAAATTTATACATGTCTAGCTTGGGTGGTCCTGGATGGGATTGTTGGTGGGTGCCAAAGAGGTGAAGGGACTGGCTAGACTCACCCTCACTATTTTGATTGCCAATATATGCCTCCTCGCATGCCTCCACCTTGCCCTTAGAGAGTGTTACATTTAAATCCTTCAGTTGTGACACGACCTATTTCAAGGCTAATTCAAGGCTGTCCATCCTCTCATTCGCCATAGCTTTAGCTCTAGTTTCTACCATGCACCGTGCTAATGTACTTGAAATTTGGGACCGCCCGAATTTTTTGGCACTAACAATTGAATGGTACCACCTTGCTCAGCTCGTTGCCTTAATTATTATGGGCTAAGTCACTAATAAGGGCCCCAGGGGGGTCTTAGACTCTGAACAAAGTTTTATTCTTGCTTAGGAATACTGCAGTAGTTGAATCCCAGAAATGTCAATGCTGCCAAAAGTCTTGCGAAAATCACTCCTAGGTATAGGAACCCACACACTACTCAGATCTGGATGGCAAATCTAATGGATCTGAGAGATCTGAATGGCTGATCTGGTAGATCTGAATGGTGGAACTGATTGTTGCTATAGATCTGATGGATCTAATAGATCTGAATTCCTGTTCTGATAGATCTGAACGGCGGAATTGATTGCTGCTACTATGACAAAACCCCACTTGCAAGATCTGATTTGGAAAAGATTATGCCTGATCCAAAGATAGAGAAGGGAACTATGGTCTCCAGGAGTGTCAGGTGCTACAGATCGCAATATACATAAGGGTCTGACAGTGGTACTCGACCCAATTTTTCAGGGCACTAACCAAGGAGGATCAACAGTACCCTTAGCCATACAACCAGACTACCCTATCGTACATGCGAGTAATCTCTCCGAGTGCTATTTGTGGTGTACTGTAGCAGGAAGATGGTTGACGATTTGTTTATGGCACAATTTCAAGGGAGCTATGGAGCTTCCAATATACCCAGAGGGTACTTGGAAGACAGACTGTATGCGGTTCTGTCTAATGCGCTACTACTCGAAGGGGTACCCACAGGGGTTACAAGGGAGTCCAACAAGTGTGACCACCTCTTGTATTTCCTACGTGCATGCCTCCCCAAATCCGCACGTTTATGCGCTCAATGATAGATCCTGTGGTTTAAAGACGTCGGAACACATCTCTAGCCAATTTTTTCTTGCTAAGAATTGGAATCCCACCGGCCCTGGAAAGCACTCTGATACCACCTCTTAACCTGCAAGACGATACTAGAATACCAAATATGTGAAGAAATATACCCATAACATAGAACAATGAGAAATAACATCAAGCATTTTATTATTCAGAAAGCAATGCTCACTTGCCTCTTTGAGGAGGCAACCTCCAATAGAGCAGAGCTCAATACAAAATAAGACAAGATGCTCCTTGAGGGGAGTCTCTATCCTTTATATAGGATTCATACATGCAATACCATGGGGCAATACCATGGTTCTTATTAATACCATCTATCTAATATCATGGCCCATTATTAAATGCGGGTTAACCACTTACAATTATTAATATGGGCTTTATTGACTCTTTACTTAACTATAATTATGACTCGATCCTAGTACATAAATAAGGGGGTTAGGGTGGGACCCTAACACTCTTCTTCCTGCCTGCCATTGCGCTCCGAGGACAACTCCTGTTATTTTGTTTGTATCGTGTGTTTGCTTCTAATTGCTGGTGTTATGGCAAGAATCCCTTGCCACCACATCTCGATAGGAGGGGATTTCCCCCTCCCTTCTTCCTCTGTCATTCCAACCTGAGAAACAACCTCGTGGTAAGCAGCTTTGCAGAAGCCATTAGAGGGTTAGGTCGAGGTTATGTTTAGTTCATGGCTTCCGCAGTGCCATTAGGGTTGTAGAGCAATTTTCCTAGCATATAGCAACCCTATTAATAAATTATTATTAATACAAGGAAATGTTAATAATAATTACTATTATTCTCTCACTAAGTTAAAAATGATAAAATATTAATTAACATTTAAAAAAATTAATTAACATTTTTTTAAAGGTACTGTTAAGTGAGAACAAGATTACTCCTAACATATATAGGATTATATTCATTTTTTGGATTAGGTGTTACTCCTAACATATTTAGGATTATATTCATTTTTTGCATCAGGTGATGGGGAACACAATTTTTTTTTTAACTTTAATGGTAATTTTTTAAAATTTTAATGGTTACGTTAAAAAATCAGTGATTTGTATTTTTAGGTCAAATTTATAATCAATATTTATTTATAAATGATA